>JANHGN010018123.1:24405-51056 GCA_024605025.1 Megaceryle maxima
TTAGTGTTCATTAGTATCTGAAGTTCCTCACTATTTAAAAGGGTTGTTTCATGTTTGCTTTTGGCTTCATTTCTAGTAGAATAATAGCAGATGGGGGAATTCATTTATAGGGATTATACTTCCTTGTTCTCCCTGACACGTCATAATTGTGTAAGGCTTGAGACAGAACATCTTTCTGTTCTTTGAATGGGATCAGCAGCAATATAACTGGCAACAAAATGGCATTGACTCTGGCTCTGCAATTAGGATCGTTCTTATGAGAAGAAATGGTCATTTATTCAGGGGATGAGCCAGTACCAACTACAGTGATGTATATTTCTGCGTAGACAAACGCACTGTGAAGTAAAGGTTCATTAAGCAAAAAAATACCAAGCATGAGACAACTGCAAAAGTTACCAAATACAATGTAGGTGAGCAGGAAAGAGAGAGAAAGGAGTTGTGAAAAGTGATGGCATCATAGAACTGATAGCTTTTCAGAAACAAATATTTGTCAGAGCTTTAAAAATGTTTTTTTTTTGTTGCAGTACTTAGTCTCCAAATGTTTCCTAGTAATCTCTTAGCTATTACAATGCTTAGTTCCACTGAAATAGTTGCAAGGTTGGCACACTTTAAGTGTAGCAGCAGCCTGGTTCCCAGACCAAGGCAGATTGCTCTAGAATAAGAATGGTGGAACTAGGCCCTAAATCAATGCCTGTTGTAGCCTGGAGGGTTTGTGTATTGCCAGCCTAAGCTATTGCTTCCAAGGGCCAGTTTTGTGTATTGATTACAAAGATTTATTTTAAACAAATCTCCTCTGATAGCCATTGTAGATTAGTGTTCTAAGTTTTAATTATTGTCTAGGCAGCTGGTTTTCTGAATTATATTCATTGTCACAGGTGTTTTGTTTTCTTCTCAAATCCAAATAAGTCGCTTTTAAATACAAGGTGTCTCAGGTTCTTCTGAGAAATAAGAAATCTGAGAGGGTGTAAGATAATTTAGCTGATGCTTTAGTGAGAAGGTACCAGAGAGAGATGAAAATAAGAGAATGAAATAATTCAAGTTGCGTGTGGACTGATACATTGACTTCAGATCATAAGCCACATTTTGTTTGTAATGTAATTTTTAATGCCTTTTTTTTTTCTTTTCTCAAGGGACACATTCATGCAGGCAAAAAAAAAAAAAAAGAAAAGGGGGAATTGTGTAGTGTTTTTAGTCTGTATTATTAACTTGGTTCAATTAGTATGAATACTAAGTATATACATTTCCATACTAAAAAAAGGTTGGGGTTTACATGTCTTTCCATTAATAAACCTTTTAAATTTTCCTCTAGTTATTACAATCTAGCCTGGCAGTTAAGGTTTAAATGTTGGCAGTGGCTTTTTTAGAAGATGGCAATGGTCCTGGGCCTAACACAGACATTTATGAAAATCCTGATAAATTGAAGTGTATTTTTCTGCTACAGAATTCATTTTTTTTTCCTTTTTCTTTGCTTTTTAAAAACTGAGCTAGGCTTAGCTAATAGTAACTGTTGAAGTACAAAATTTAACATAACAGAAGCATTCATTCCTGGGATAAAAATGAGGATTATGATTTATAGCTTTTAGCATACTGTAATAGTATCTTGAAACAATCTGTAGTTGGAGAGTTATGTGACATAACATTAGGAGCATTCTGGAATCACACTTTATGACAGCCCAGTGAACAAAAATGGTCATTGCAGGCAAAAGGGAAGGGCATATTTCATACCCTTTATATTCAAAAGCTCTGTGCACACTGTTGCATACAAAACTTTGTTATGGGCAGATAGGAAACGAACCTTATCTGCTAGCAAAGAATTTATTTAGAATAATTAATAATCCAGATCTACTTATTATAGAAAAAGGATAAAGAATGCAATTTCAGACAAACGTCCTAATAATGAAACCTTTGGAACTGTTGCATGCTCCTTACTGCCCACCCTCTTCTCTCCAGTGTATTATGCTTGCACTTCCACAGCTCCTGTGAAACCCAAGACAGGGTGCCCACCTTCCTCAAGAAGGGGGAGGGTGTTACCTGAGCCCTTTACATGCCCTGGTTCTTCATTAAGAGGGAAATCTTGAATTTGTGTGTTTCTTCTACCTTGCTCCTGGGTCTGCTGAGTTAACTAATGAGGGTCATTTGCTTTTTCTTTCTTTGTGGGTTCCCAGTTTCACTTCATGCACAATTCTTTATATATGTGTAGGTGGGCTTTGTTCATATTATTATTGATAAGCCAGTTCCATACTCACATTCCTTTCGTGAATCACTGTTTGTGATTGTATCCCTGGGGCTTGTAGTATCATCCTCTGCCATTATTTGAAGGCCTCCACAATTATTGCATGACTGTCAATAATTTTGAGAGCAGTTTTGAGTATTTTGTGAGTGACTTGGGGAAACTTAATTGTAGCTTGATGTTAAATTTAGGGCATGGCCATAGAATTTAGCATATGGTTCTTTCCTTTACAGTTTGGTACTGATCCTGCCTTCTAGAGGCTATTTAATTTTTAACTCTCTCTTTTCTCAACTGAAATGAAACAATTCTTCATTGCCAAAACAATAAATCTAAAATGAATGGTGAAATACTTGAATCAAATAGTGTGGAGCACCTGCAAGACTCCCTTATAATTGGTCCTGGTGATTCTCTTTTCTGGAGATTATCTACTTCATACATACAACATACATGCATGTATCTTCACTGCTCCTGCAGGCTCTTGGCAGGTCTGTTTTTCTGTGTACCAAGTTACTGGCCTGAGATTCCTTTCATAACAGTTATTTTGGTAATTTCCTCATATCTGTAATTTTCATTGCCAACAGTTTATTGAACTGATATTTATATTCAAAACTTTGGTTGCAATAAAAGCAAAATATTGAGCAGCCCATGTTACCTTCGGTTGAATTCCATGTTTACGCAAAACTAACTCAACAGAAACTTAGAGTATTTGTCAGTAATCAGTTGTCTACAACACAATGAGGTAATGTTTTAATAAATTGAATCTTTCCTTAATTCAAGATAGTAAAACAGTTCTTAAAGTTTGTTTCTTCTAAGCTAGTATGTGGGAATAGTAGTGGACAATTTTAAACTGGTATCTTTCTTACACTATGGGGGAGAATTACAAAGGAAACAGCAAGTCTGAGAAAATATTTATAAATTTTCACATATAAAAAAAGCTGTCATATACAAAAGGCCTCGTTTTTAGAAAATGAAATGTCTACTTGGAAAAGCTTAAGAAACAAAGTGGTGGAGCACCAAAAAAACCCCTCTTAACATTGGATGTTTGGTTTAGAAAATACCTGTGTGCTTGTCACACAGCCGCCACTATTACAGAGCTGTATTCTCAGGATGGTCTGAACTGCTGAAAGAGAGAATCACAGCAATTTTAAATCCAGCTTTTAAAAAAAAGCTTACTGCAATGATATGAAGATAAACTCATTTGGAAGCAACATTTTGTTTTATTAGAAAAACAAAAAAAAATTAAAAAAAAAAAAAAATTAAAGCTATTCCAGCATAGTGCAAGAGATTAATAGTTGTAGGCATTTAATGTATAGTGTCTTATAAACAGAAAATATTAATGATTAAGACTTTGTAAAATAAGAATTTGACTCAGGCGAGTTACTTAGAACAAGTATCTGGAAGTCATGTTGTGCAGCCATGGGAGCCAATCAGACGATAAATGGACGCCCAGCGTAAATCCGTAACGCTAAAGCTGTGTGCCAGAATTAACTGTACCGAAGCAGCTTTCATGTTCCCACAAAATTGAAGGAGGCTCTCTAAAAACAACTAATTTGCAATACAGAGCTAATGACATAACATTAGCAAACGTTTCTACTCTGTTGGAAGGCTGAAAGTATACATCAGGATTACAAAGTAGGAACTGAAATTATTTCGGTGCCTTCCTCGTTTCACCAGCTCCGTACCTAAACTGACGTGAGCCCATAAGCTGAGAACTCTTCCTCTGAAAGTTACTGCACAACCCTTGTGCATATGTCAGATTCACAGCTCTGTCAGAAGTCTGACTCAGTATTTATTTACATAACAGGAGAGATCTTTCTTCTTCTTGCAATATTTCTAGTTTAGCCTATAATTTTTTTTTAAACTACAGCAAACTCCAATATCTGGATCAACACCAGTTTGTCGCATAAACCTGTCGTTCAGTGGGTTTCTTTTTTCATTCTTTAGCATATTATTGTGATGGTGCTAGTTGGACAAGGGAAATTTTCATTATTGATGCTGTGATCAAATCTGATTGTGCCAGAAAAAGCTAAGAGTTTTATTTCTGTTCTTTGTGGTATTCTGCATGCAAAGAACTTGGCGATCAGATCAGGAATCTGCATTAGAGTGCACTGGAGAACTCTGCAAGCAAACAGAAACATTGATTTTTTTTGTCTTGGTTGGTTGATTGGGGTTTTTTTGAGGGAATAGCATTAGGGAGGTTGAGATCTAACTATTGATTTACAGCCTAATCCTTTTAATGTATTAACAGTCAATGGAGAGCTTGAAATTAAACAGAGCTGTTCAAACTTTTATTTGATGAACAGTAAAACAATACTGCATAAAAGGAAATGTGATCAATCTGACACCTATTAATGTTGATGGCATGGTCCTTTCAAAGCAAGTGGAAGTCTCCCTTTGGGTCCTGATCAGGGCAGGATTTTTCTGTTTGAAACAGAAAAAAAAAAAATCTGTGTTTTTACATCCAGATTTAATCTAGCTCCATCAAAAGTCAACATTTTTCAAATTCTGTTTAATCTGATTCTTATTCTGTAGCCAGTGTAACATTAAATGACCATCTTACTGCTCCTTTAGAGTATAACGAGTGGTCATTGACATCAGTGGACCAAGATTACTCCTCTTGAGGTTTCTCACCAGATTGCAGCTCTCTGAACAAACTCTTACAATATGAAATATTAAATATCAGAGAGGCAGGATTGCTGACAGCACTGTAATACTGAAGACATCTGTCTCATTCATAAGTATATTAGATTTGGTTTCACAAAAGCTAGGGAATGTGAGATCATACAAGAATCAATTTAGATTGGAGAAGTTCAGCACAGTTTTAACTCCAGGGCATCATTATTTACATCACTCGGTGACATAAACATGATCTCTGATCACATCTTTGCTTTGAAGAAGCTGCGTGTGTTGGTTCTTCTTTGCAGAGTGTATCTCCAGAGACATACACGCTGAACTCTGCAGACTTTGCTCAAGTTACCAGTTCCTCCTTATGTTTAGATGATAATAACGCTCAGAGTATTTCTATGGTCTCTGCTTACATTTCTGTGGCACTCCTGTATGCGTGTCAGTTATAGTGGAAGTTTGCCACTTTCAGACAGTTGAAAATTACCTGTATCTCTTCTCATACCTGAAGCTGACAGGTGTTCCTGCCTTACTCCATTTGAAAGACACAGCGGGAGCATAAACAAACCAGCGCCTGTTGAACTCATTGCTGAGTGTGCTGGGCTTCCTGGCAGAAACAGTTGTGTAATAAATCCTTTCTGGACCTCATCTTTTGTAACAGCAATGCTATTTTCCTCTTCAGTGACCATCACCTTCACATTGTGTTGCATCTCATCATGCAGCTGTCTCCAAATAACAAAGCAAATATTTCCATAGGCGTGCTGACTGACGGGAGTTTCTGTGGTACTGTGTGTGATCGTGTGATACTGGAAAGCAATTGATTCCAGACAAACTTAGGTATGTTTTCATTTTAAAGGACATAGTAAACATTTGTAGAGCTCATAGACTAGATGACTGAAGATGACAATGAGAGTACAGAGTGTAGACATTTAAAAAAACAAAAAAAAAAGGAATTGAAAAATTGCTCAATAATTATGGGTCCAGATATTTCCAAAATAGACATTTTTACAATACTGGCATTGGAATTGGTAAGCTTCTTCCTATTTTTTGTGAATGGTGGAGATCAGGAAAAAGGGGAAGAGGGAAGAACAATTCCTATATTCTACTGCAAGTATTTGGGTTCTTAAAAGCCAAGCTAACACTTCCACCACAAGGAAAAATACAGGAAACTACCTTTTAACAGCGAAATGGAGGCCTTCAGTCTGGGGGTTTGTTACCATTTCAGAGAAAACTTTCTGAAAAGCTCTTTCTGGTCAGGATGACAGAATTCTAAGATTGCCATAAAGTGGAGCTGTGCTCCTTCAGTTTGGTTTAGGAGTCACTTTGAGAAAGAGGAGTATTCTGGGAGATTTGCTCCCTTGCATTCTAGCAGATATCTTGAGAAAATACATCTAATAACGGGAGCTGGAAGAAAGCTTGTACAGCTAATTTGTAGCCAGTGTAAATACCCCTGGGTGAGACAATGCTCTGGTTTAGGGAGAAGCCCTGTTGACAGTCCTTTTTTAGTAATCATTCACCAGCTGTGTAGCCACATTTCTTTTCAATGGCTTACTTCCTATATCTGGAAGTAGCATCTCTTCCTCAGCGCTTTGTGGTTTAATGAGATGTAAATGTCCCTCTGAAATGTTTTCATTATGGTATTCATTTCATCCAGGTTGACTGGGGCTTTGAGCAACCTGATCTAGTGAAAGGTGTCCTTACCCATGGAAGGGGGTTTGGAACTAAGATGATCTTTAAGGTCCCTTCCAACTGAAACCATTCTATGATCTGTGATTCTATAAAGTTCTTCAAAATTGCATGATTTTCATTATGTTTTACATTAGATTTGTGTGGCCTGTAGAGCACTGAATGTGAATCACTGTCATGTGATAAGAAAGACTGATGTTATCACCAGTCCTGTCTAGACTACTGCATAATCTGCACAGCGAGCAGAGGAGGAATTTCGGGCAGATAGAAATCATGGTTTCATGGCTCAGGCAGTGGAATGCTGCCTCAGGAAAACTGACTCTTGCTAGGACTCTCTCAATGACCATAGCAATCATTGTGTGTGAAATAACTGAGGAGGGGTTGTAGGGATAGCAACACTGCCTTTGCAGTTCCCCTATCATAAGACTCCTGAAAACTACAGTAAGGGCCTCCAGAAGAGGCAGACCACAGAGGGGTTGCAAGGACTTGTTCCACCGAGTCGAACTAATCAAGAATAACTCCTTGGGTATGAGCTTTTTCTAGACTGTTTTCATCCAGAAGTAAACCACTGGTGAGTCAGCAAGAAACAAAAAAAATCTACGGAATATATAATCTTTACAGTATTTTTCAGGTCTGCTCCTGGGAATGTAGTCCCTCTATTCTGAAGGAAAATTAATAGACAATAGCCTATTAGTGTCTTTATTTATAGTCGAAGACTCAACAACTCCGTGATTTATATTTTCAATTTAATCACACCAACCGATGTAAGAAATAACTGGAAATGCAGGTATGACCTTGCTCAGGCAGACTATATAAAATTCAATGTAGCAAAGCTTGTATATTGAAAATTGTGCAGTAATATCTTTTGCATTGTTCAGCTTGCCAACTATGTCAATACAAGATAATGGCTTAGGCAAATTACATGACTAAAGAATTAGAAATGTAACTGGGAAAAAGGAAACGTAATATTGGGCTTGTGGCAAGAACTCTTTATATGATAAAACTAATTTGTAATTTGATCTTTAAAGCAGAACACAAAAAGAGTACTGAGGTACCTGAAATGCAAGGTCTATTATAGAGTAAAGGAAGTGTGGAGACAAATAGTTCGATACCATCCAAGACAAGGACAGAGGAGCTCTTATTGGCCATAGCTAAACATTGTATTCTTAAGAAAATAATTTGGTTATTTGAAAGAAGGAGATGATGATGTTCATGGGAGGGAGAACAAGAAATAGTTTAGGAATACCAAGTTCAGGTTTAGAAATTTAATTCAATTGACTCTATTTTTATCTTCACTTACATCTTTCTTAATATATTCAGGCAAGAGAAGAAAGTTACTGAACTAGCAGAAGGACAGAAATTCAGCTTAGAAAATACTGTTCCTTATTAAAGAATTTCCCATGGTCCATGTGCTTGTGCTGAAAAGAGAAACAAAGGAGTCTGTGTGACTTTGTGCAGTGACACGGGTCAGGAGGGTGGGCCCGGAGAATACCCACTGTGGAACTTCCTGTCTCATGTGGAACATGTGCATGGTCCTCTGTAGAGAAATGAAGTTTCGTTCTGCCTGTTCCCTCCACCACATTAGTCCAAACCAACTCTGAGCTGGAAGTCTTGGAATTAAGTGCTTTCGGTGCCTTATGATAACCAAGGTTCAGAGCAGTCTTACATTCAGCTGTCTGGAAGCCCAAGCAGGTTGTCCTTCTTTGCAAAATGCTGCATGGACATCCCCCTGCACTGCAAAGATATTAGGTGTTTCCATTGCAATTGCCTTCATTTCTCTTTTTCCACCCATGAGTATTAAGCAGAATAGCTTGGAGTGACGTTCACTCGTTCTAGCGATGGTGAAGACCGATGAAGGAGGTAGGGAGCAGTTTCCCACATATGAGGCTATTGAATGATATTCTCTGTTGGTGCAAGTGTAGCTGCTTTCAAACCCAGCTTGTTGGCTCAATATGCCTATATGAGGCTTATTTTGCTTTAACTCTTGATGGAAGGACTTCTGGTGGGACGTTTTCCATTAAGTAGAACTGCTCATTCCCTGGAACACATGAGGTGTAAAGTGATATCCAAATAACTAACTGAAAGGAAATTCTCTGAGTAACCAAATGTTTCCACTGATGTTGGGTACTCATTAGAAAATTACATCAGGGATGAAAGAAATGTTGATAGCAATAGTTCACAGTATTTCTTACCAGCAACAGTAAATTTTGGTCATCTTATCATTTACACCTCTGTGTTGGGAAGAAGACCTAAGCCATTCAGTGCAAACATTTTTCCTATGAGTTAGATGTATTTTTTTTCCAAAGGCTAATTCCTCTCCTGGTACAGCTCCTCATAAAAGTATAAATTCATTAATTTGTTAAAATACCCTAATGGCCTGGCACAAGTGCAAGAGGGTGTGATTATTCCTGAGTTATTAAGAGAAGGATCATTTAGATGCAGAAGTTCACATTGCTTCATTGAAACACTATGTAAAATGATTGTTGAAATAGGTTTTTGGTCTATTAGGCTCCTCACTAATCTTTTGGGGGAACTCATTAACATGCTTGAATGATAAAAGGCATAAGGATAGCTTTCATCAAGTGAAATTGTTAGCGGTGCATATCATGCATGAGATGCATTATAACTTGTGTTTTTGATGTAAGAAACCTTGTAATAGCATCTGATGCACTGCATAAATCATTGCATTCTTGGGACATGATAAATGCAGAGAAATTTAATTCTGGGATGGTTCTTAAAAGAGATGGGTGAATTGCATAAAAATTCTCCCTTGTACTATTTTTTGGCCTTCTGCTTATAAAGTATGAATGATGTACTCCCTCCCCTTTACCCATACTACAGCTCTTGAAGTGCAGGCCTTGAGCAAAGAGCAGCAGTGCTGACATGCTTTGGTTAGTGTCCTTTGAGTCAAATAGAAATAGTTAATCACACGATCAGGAGCAAGCTTTGGGCTATGATTAATCTCACATGTTGAGAATTATCTTTCAAGAAATTGTTTAGGAGAGGGCAGGAGTCTTTTGGAAAGAAATTGAGGCAGTTTGACAGAGAAGAATATTTTCAGCATCCTATTTGTTGAATAGATACTCGGCGAGAGAACTCAGCTGAATATGTTTGAAAGAATAATTATTTGGCAAATGAAACCCTTTCAGATGACTTATCCCAGTTTGAAATCTGGTAATGTATCTTGGAAAAAGAAAGAACATTTGGGAGGGTTAAAACTGTCAGAGAAAATAGGACATCACAAATTTCTGTTCAAGCATATTTTTCTATATTTACAGTATTTCACTTGTGCTTTTATAACAAAGTAACAGTTTTATCAGATTTTTGCTTGTCAGTATTTATTTGCAATTAAACTTCTGAGGAAAAAGCTCTCATAGTAGACTTCTCAAATGTTGGTTTGAGTTGGTTTTTTATTTTTACAGGCCACTGTGCCTATGAGCCCAGGCCTGCTCTTACAGCCTTTATTTACAGTTCATATCAGTCTAATAGGTAGTTCATAGCTTATGTCATGAGTAAAACTAAGGAAATAAAAAAATACCTATTTTCTCAGTGAGGAAATTATTGAAATGTTTCTGAGCTTGTTCTATCAATGGTGCTGGTTTGCTTTTTTTTACAATGGCTTTACAACACTTTTTTTTTCCCTTTGTCCACTATTTCTGGCCCACCGGGGTGTGTTTGAAACCAGTGTGTAAAGAAGGTGCAGTATTTAATAATGAAACCTATGCAACTTTTACAACTGATAGTATAAAGCTTGCACAGGGGAAACATGAAGCAGAAGTTGCCGCCTTCTTTTAGAAACAAGGCCATAACTACTAGCCTTTGGACTCTTGAAGTACATCAGATTGTTCATGGTCTTATATTGCCAAAACAGAAAAGAGGCAAGCGGCAGGGAAGTGCAAAATGACCTCCATCTTCAGTTCAGCATAAATGTAATTTACAGTCTCTTTTAGCCATATTTCAAAAATAGCAAACCACATACTTAATTTATATCAAAACAAAGCCAAGCAGCCTTGGTTCAGCATTTCACTTTGCAGATGGAAAAGAACAGATAGCGAAATACCGTATCTGAGGAGAACCTTAAGATTCTATTTACAGTACCTTCTTTTGACAGCTCTTACCACTTTCACCCTTTTTTATTGTACATTTGCTGAATTAGTTCACATCTCATTGATGATTTTTCCATTTATCATGTTACTGTAAAAGCTCCCTAGCTTTATTTATATCTGTGAATAGTGAGAAGAAGGGATTGTATTGCAGTCCAGAAATATGAGAGTATCGCCCTGATTTCAAGCTCTTCAATCTCTTTTTTATATTATTAACTCACAGAAATATTTTAATAGCCAAGGGGAACAAGTCTTTTGATCTCAAATTCATAAAGCTCCATTTATTCCAAGAATGGCAAACAGAACAAGGAAGACAATAAATGGTCATATGACTGTTACAGAAGGTAAAATACAAGTTCCAATTTATCAATAAAATAGAGCACATTGATATGAACATTAAAAGAAAGTACAGATATACGAGTAACAAGAACTGCAGATTAATTTGTGAAATTGTAAAGATTGGTCCCTGCTTCTTATTGATCACTGGATGCATTCCATTGCAGGGTACAAAACTAGGAGGATTTATACTTACCAATGTAATAAGGTAAAGCCTTAACATCTGAGTGCAGTGAATAAATGCTTTCATTAAAATGAGTAATACGCAAGACTTTCTTTGGGTTGTTGCATATTTTATATTGTCAGAGTTTTAGATATACTTAAGATTCTCAGATATTTGTTCAAAGAGAGACAGCCCTTGCCCAAAGAGCATCTTTGACTGAGTAGAGGAGAAAAATAATACTTCCCACCAGTGGGAAGTATGTCCTAGTTCTGACAGAGTGATACGTTTCTGAACCCTGTAGCAAGAAATGCCTTTTTTTTTTTTTTTAATTTAAGATTTACACTAGGGCCAGAACAGCAAAAGTATTTTGAAACAACCCAGGTGCTCAAAACAAAGAAAAATAAGTGTTACTAAAAATAAAGAAATTGCCTTTTGTAAGTATAGAATTAAATATAATTTATATACATTTATATTATTTTGTCTGTCTGGAAAATGTTACCTCAGAAGAGGCTGAGAGCTGGCAGCAATGGGCCCCATACAGAAAATGCTAAATCCTAGAGCTGAGCAACGTGCAGGCTATTAGATGGCACTGTTTCTTGTTTTTCATATTCTGAGGGGGAAAACAAAGATTCAAAGGTAGTAGTTAAGAAGTCTGAGTTAAAAAATACCACACACCCACCAAAAAAAAAAAAAAAAAAAAAAAAAAAAAAAAAAAAAAAGCTTGGAGGCACTTGCTGGCTGTAGCTGAAAAGATTTTGACAGAGAAGCTATAGCAAGGCAGCTTCTCTATCAGTTTCACTGTCCTGAAGGCTGATCTTGATGTACTGGAAGTGGCAGGGAAAGATTCCAATTTAACTGAGGGTTTCGGAATTTTTTAATAATTTGTATTTGTTGCTGCATCTTTTGGGTACTTTTCAAAGTAAGGCTTTACAGTTTGCTGGTTTTAGGCTGCAGTGATCCAGAGTTGTGACAGGATCCTGGGGAAAATCTCTGGTAAAAGCAAGCGCCTCAGTGTTCACCACTGAAGATTTGGGGATGCAGAGTCCTTGTTGAAGTTCAGTGACAGCAAATAGCTCCAGGTAAAGAGAGAAAGAGAGGGAAAAGACAAATCTGTTTCCAAAAGGTTTTGTCTAAGACAAAAAATAATTAAAAAAAAAAGTGTACAGCACTGGTAGCTGAACATAATGTAACTATAGATTTCATGGGGTTTATCATAACCTGTGTCATCAGTGGCATTATTGCCTGGCTGGGATACCACAGAGTCACAGAATGGTGGGGGGTGGAAGATTATCTAGTCCAACCCCCCTGCCAGAGCAGGATCGCCTGGAGTAAATCACACAGGAACAAGTCCAGGTGGCTTTTGGAAGTCTCCAGAGATGGAGATTCCACTGCCTCCCTGGGCAGCCTGCTCCAGTGCTCTGTTACCCTCACAGTGAAGAAGTATTTCCTCATGGTGAAGTTGAACCTCCCATTTTCCAGTTTCTGGCCATTGCCCCTAGTCCTGTCACTGGACACCACTGAGAAGAGCCTGGCCCCATCTTCCTGACACCACCCTTTAGATATTGATAAGCATTGATAAGATCCCCCCTCAGCCTCCTCTGAGCTAAACAGCCCCAGCTCTCAGCCTTTTCTCATATGGTAGGGCAAACCCAGGAAGTTTATAGGTTACTACAGGTTAGGAAAATGCAGAGGACTACGGTGTATCTCCTTTCATATAAATTATAAAAGAGTGCTTAGATTTTCTATGGAACATATGACAGTGAAATGCTATGTGTGCGACAGTGTGTTCTGGGAAGGGCCTCTTTCATGTTTTTAGAGCTCTGTGGGACAACAGCTGTTCTGTTTTCTGACTTTCTGAGGTGTTAATAAGAACATAAATATTTTGTGCTGCATCCCAATAATCTTGCCTTTGTTCTGTTCCTTTAAGCTAAAAGAAATCACTGTAGGCTGAAGATGGTTTCCCATTGCTTATGGCAAACACAGCTTGAAGAGAAACTTCTTAATACTTCTTTTGTTACTGAGTGGGGAAAGGAATTTATACAATAAACCAACTATAACCTCAAAAGTGCTTGCACGGATTTTAATGTTTTTTTCTTGAATTCTCAATCCAGTATTAGTTGGCTGAGACTTTGTCTGACAAGTAGCTGTGGACTCATGGAGAACTGGCTGTTTTGCTCAGTCTCAATTTCAGGTGTGAGTCTGGTTGGATGAAGTAAGGTTCCTTTATCCTGATATTCACTTTTCTTAACCTGGTAGATTAGCAAGATCAAGTCTTGTTAGAGCCAGACCCTTCCACTTGACTTGGATGCATTTCAGCACTTGGAAAACTCCAGGTTCAGTTGGAAAAAGCAGCTGCTTCTAACTTTTGTATAGCGCACGTGTCTGGCAAGCAATGAACTGTGGGTTTCTTACCTTCAAAAATCCATAGGGAACACTATCATTTTGATTTTATATCTGTCTTGACTTAGGTATCTCCCAGCTTTGCCAGGGGAAGTATATTTATTTCATTACTGATATCAAAGTTTCCTTATGTGTTACCTGCCTGAGGCTGACCTGGTATTATTCGTGGGCAGAGGCCTACATGCTGAGTCTTGCAGGACTATTCTCTGGAGTTTCTTAGTGCCTGAAAATTGATTTAGCCTGTGGTATTAGCTGCCTCTCATAGCATGTCAGCTTTGTCTAACAAAACATAAAAGATCACACCCAGGAGCAATAGCAGAAGTAAAAGCACTGCTTGTTACTGTTAGCAAGGGGCAACAGACAGAAGGTCAAGACAGGGTCATGTAACTTTCTTACTGTAGAGAACTATTAAAAACAACTACTCATAAGGCTTTAATTAACTTCGTGAACTGAACAAATTAGTCCCAATCTTCAGTGATTCCATGTAGATCCCTCTTAAAGTGTGTCGGAGCTGTTGAAGAGCTTGCTAAATATCAACTATTTGCTGAAAGAGCAAACAAAAATGCCTGTCAGGTTTGGCAGTCACCTAGGAGCAGGGCCCACGCAGTTCAAGTTGGGCTTTTTGTCAGTATTTGTTCATGTGTTCACAGTGAATAGAAGTTAACCCTTCTCTGACAGACTGGAGCTGGCACATCCCTGGCCCATGGCAGCATTCATCCGTCTAGGACATAACAGGTTCCAGCTGGACAGATTTCCATATGCAGTTCTCACTATTTTACAGAGCTGGTCCAGCAGCCTAAATACTTTCTTGCCTCTGAGCACACTGTTGCCATCACGTTAACATGTGTCAGGCAAGCAGGTTTACTTTTTTATGTTTATGGATTTTGACTGTTCCAAAAAAAAAAAAAAAATTGTAACTGTCCCCTTTAGTCATTACTTAGTTATTGCCATTCCCCTTCTTCCTGAAAGAGCAATTAAGCTAAGCCTGACTGCTTTGGATTTGATGCGTCTTAAGAGCAGACAGGGCCAGCTATTACAACACAGTAACTTCTTGCAGCAGGGTACGCTGGCTGGGTTTTGGAGTTTCCCCTGCCACTAGGACTGTCTAGGTCTTATTGCTCGTTTGGCAGTGAAAAGCTCAGAGGAAGAGAAATCCTCATGTGTCAAGCAGTGTCTGACCGCTTCCTCAAACACGAGATCACGCGCATTTGACGAGTGTGAGTGCAGTCGCTGAAATGTGTATCTACTTTTAATCTCTTACTTTTCTCCTGCAATGAATTGTCCAGGTTAATTTGATGTTGTATTAAAATAGCCAGCTTTTAATGTATTTTAAGCATTGTGATTTCATTAGCTGTATCTTTTTCGTTGTATTGTGAGAAAGCATTTGATCTACTCTGCCTATAGACTTCACTGGTTTGGGTTCTTCTGGCATATTCTAAATTAGTTAATTGCTAACATGAACTTAATCGGTCTTTAATTTTTGCTCACATGGGACTCTCCATTTCCCTAACAATGCTCATTGTATTCTAAGACTCCTGCTGCTTCCACTCATACAGCTTTGGAAGAATACTTCTGGTTTGGCAACATCAGTATAATTACCTCTGTTTTCTGTTCTGGTCTCCCACATTGGCCTGCACTCTGAATAGCTTTGCACATGCATCATTGTTTTTGTAAGATTCTGTTACATTTCTACAGTGCTGCAAGTAAACTGTTTTGCTTCACTTTTGCAGGGCAGTGGGTGTAGATCTGAATGCTGTCACAACACTGGTGACTGACTTCTATATTTAGTCTCTGCCTTAGTCTCAGGTTTCCATAGTCACTTCATACATTATTTCAGTGACTGGAATGAAAGCCAAACTGAATCTTTTCATTAAATCATTAGTAAGGGTAAAGTCGTTCATACAAGCAGCCTTGTTGAGTGTGTATGGCCTTGCTTTAGGCTTAATAATCTAGATTCAGTCATTTGGATGGATATTTAAAAATATTTGGATATACTGAAAAAGTTCTGAAAAACAGTTCTCTACACTGATAGAGACTTCTGAAAATAATGGAATAGTAATTGCTTTTAAAATCTGGTAGTTTTTAGATGATTGAGTAAATAATAGTAAGATGATCAGTAGAAATTGCAGAAAAGTACTCCATGTTTCTTTTTCTGTCTGGAGCGTGTGGTGGTTCAGGCCAAAATACTGCAATTATTTAAAGATTCATGGATTTTAAAAACCATTGACCATGTGACATGATATGGTAAATTCAGTATCATTCCCTAAATTCTGAATCTATTACACTTATGACAGCCTTATGCCAATGTAATAAAAGACATTAAAAAACACAGTGCAGCCAGACACTATGCTGCAAATTTTCAAGTTTTCTTTCACAGTATTTATGGCAGCTAACAGCAGTGTCAGGAAATGTGGTGTCCTCTGGATCAAACACCTGGAACATGCTGATGGGGAGAACAGATTTTGGCCCCAGATGCCCACTCAGCTTTGGGATCCTGGTTTAATTTGACCCATTGTTTTTGTCTGCAGTTTGAAACACTCCTATAAGTGTTATAATACTCTTCTATATATAAGTGTTACTATTATATAGTAATTATATACTATTATATATATGTGTTATAATACTCTTATAAGTGTTATAATACTCCAGTGCCACCAGAGAAAATGGACTTTACTTGCAGCTTACTATTTCCAAAACTCTTTGAGTGTTTTCCCATGCCTGTTACCTATTTCTGTCTTTCCTTGACAGCACATATGCACTGTTTTTCAGACAACAATTTTTATTCATTTTTTTTAGTGATTAGTGCTAACTCCTGTTTTTTTCTTGCAGTTTTTCCGCACCATGTTCTGTTCCACTTCACCAGATGAATCTCTTGGACAGAGAAAAAATATGTTCCTGTGCCCTCTATAGCATGGCCCCAGGAAGCAGAAAGGTTCATATATCCCATATGGAGCTTTATGACTTCAGGTAAGAAAGAAGTAATTGAAGCAGATGAATTTTAAAGGAGAACTGTTTATATATATGCAAATGTATTATCGGAAGTCTGTGTTTCAAATGTCTGTGGGCTAAATTATGGAAAAAGCACTTCTTGGTTAAAAATTCATCATAAAGAACTTCAAAATACATCATGAAATAAGAACTGGTAAAATAAATCTCACAGTACTGTAAAGCCATTTGAAATATAACACTATATATTTTTCCTTACTATTTATTTATTGATTTATATTATAAATAATTTCTTTGTCTTCAGGTCAATTGTTTTTAGTAGCTCCCTCTTGCTTTTGCACCAGCTCTTCTAAGGTGTTTTGTTTTGGTTTTGTTTTTTTAAATATCCTAAAACTCACAGAGTTTTGCTATGTTTACCTACCAGAGCTTCCTACTGGATTGGCAATAGATGCAGTGTTTTGACTGCTCTGTCAGAAAGGTTATTTTTCCAGTTACCCCTATCTGGTCATATATGATTCAGACTAGACATTAAACGGAGATTAACATATTGCTATAATGATATATGTGGAGTCACTATTGAATAAAGCCAACTTGATCTTATTTTACATAGTGGGTATGATAATCATGAAAGATATCTACCTATTTTTCAAAAAATAAAGGATTTTAGATTAATATGGCCCAGCCATTGTGCTTCTACACTCTTCTTAAAGACTAACCTCTAAAGCAAAAGGTGCTTAGTTTATGAGTTCCAGTAATGGTTCCTGACCTCCCTGGTTTGTTTCCAGGTTTCTTGGTTTGGTTTGGCTTTACTTATTTATTTGTTTACCATGGACCTTCTTGTTTTGAATATTGCAGGGGTCTTTTCCACCATGGTTTTGAAATTTACGTTAATCCATCTGATTGAATTGCAAAGTTTGGTTGGTGTTTTTTGTGGGGTTTTTTTTGTTGTTTTTTTTTTTTTTTTTGTGTGGGTGGGTTTTTTGTTTTTTTTTTTTTTTTTTTTTTTTTGTTTGAATATTTTTTTAAGGTTTTTTTTTTTTTTTTTTTTTTTTTTTTTTGGTTGGTGTGTTTTTTTTGTTTTTTTTTTTTTTTTTACATTTGCTATAATCACTGCTGAAGAATTACCACAAAAAATGTGGGAAAAAATGTGGTAAAAAATGACCATTTCTGCTTTAATTTACTGAGCACTCTGTTACGGGTTCTGTATTTTAAACTGGTTGCAGGCAGTCAGTCTGCCTACATTATTTTTGGTTTTCACATTGAACTAGGTATTTGCTGTGAAGATATTTGCAGGAGAGAATTCTTTAGTAGTATCCATTAAAACCATCTTAACTTCATGCTGTAATTACTGCCATGAAAATAAATACTAAATTGCTTGGAAATCAAAATTTCATGCAACACTGTGATTAAAATCTCTTCAATGGATAGAAGAAATAAAATGTAATGCAAATGGTAAGCAACTATGTATCTAAAAATCAAGATGAAAATGCACAGTTAATATAAACTGCAGTGCATGAAGGAGAATGGCTCTGAAGATGATTACAGTAACTGTGTTTCATCTTTTGAAATAATAACCTCTTGAGTAGTACATTACTGCTGTTTATAAAAAAAAGGTACATCACAAAATTGTTAGCAACCCTCTACTCACTTGGAAATCAAAAAAACACATTCAAAATACATTTCAGAACTAGTACGGTATATTTTTGATCAAATTCTATCAGCACAGCAGCACATGAATTTGTAGGCAGTTTATGTTCATCATCATCCTGCATAAGCAAGGTACAAATCTCAATCTCAGTGTCCCTGGCTTCCTTTCACTCTGGATGTGGGACATGGTTCCACCAGCTCTCAGTATCCTTCTGGATTTCCTCTGTGTGTGTTAAATTCTGTGCTCAATGTCTGAGATCGTAAAAAGACGCAAGCTGCTTTCCATCCCCAAAGAAGAAGCCTGAGAGGAGGGGAAAGGCAACAGAGTTGTACAGATGTGTTTAAGTGGAAGTTAGTATAAATATCACAAAGAAAGAAGGAAAGGGAGGGGAAAGAGAAGAAACAGAAAACTGAAGGAATCGGGAGAACTGCGAATCCCCAGGCCCTGAAATCTAAACAAAAGTGGAGAAGAATGGTTTATGGTCAGGACTTTTGAAGGAGGAGAACTGTATGTATGGGAGGTCTTTATATCAAAAGATATTCTTTAATTTAAAACAAATGAAACATTGAGACCATTTACCTACCAAACCGTTTGGAACTTTTGGAAGGAAAACTGAACTGATGCTTTAAAAATTATAGTGCCCAAAATTTTAGTGTAATAACTCTTTTTTTTGTTTGTTTTTTGCAACAAAATTGTCTGGTTTGTATTGTTTCCTGGGAAGAGATTTGGAAAAAGATTTTCTAATAATATGCTGGAATACAACAGGCATCAAAACAGAAGTAGGTTTACATTTAAGACCATATTTACAATATGTTATTAATGCAGTGCGTTATTAATGTAGCAATATATTACCATGGAGGATATTGAAAAGGGACAATAAGGCTCATTATTAAATACAGTCAGTATTTCCTAACATCTTCAAGTCATATAATATCTGCCACTAAGTTGTGAACTTCTGATTTTATCATCCCCTTAATTCTGGAGGGTAATTAGGGTTTAATGTAAGAAATATTGCATGAATCAGCACCTAGAAAGATAATTCTATCCGTGTTTATTACTTGCTTACAGTTTTTCAGGGGCAAAACAAATAAACTGGGAAGTTTGAGCTTAAAAGCAACAACAAAAAATAAAACATTTTAAGGATTGACTGATGGGATAGGAGAAGAAAGCTCAGCTGTTAGTTTGATCACTGAGATACAGCTAGGGCTGGCTTATGAACAAGGTGGCTAAACATCTTCTAAACACCCTAAGAGGGAATGAGACTTTTTCTCAAACTTAGGCACTTGCCCCCTTCTTTCCTTTTCTACATACTTCCACAAGTACTGTGTGTATTGGTCTTTAACAAAAGCTCTCTGTAGTAAATCTTAACACTGTGTTGCTGACTTCTCTCGCCAACAAACTTAAAGGGATTTACCTCTTCCCTGGTACTGCTGAACCAGGAACCCAGCTGTTAACCCCCTCAATGTAAGCCAAAAGGCAAAACCTTTCAGCTTTCTGATTACTCCTTTTTGCAATTGCACACTTGAAAGCTTAGTCTAAACCGGAATGTGTGGCCTGGATTAAAGAAGCTGCTGAAAAAAGTAATCAGCTGAAAGACTTACTTGGTGCAGGTCTCTTATGTTCAGGTTTCTTGCTATTAAGAAAGTCAAGTAAAGTTCACGGGTGTGCTGAACTAGAAAAGGATAATCAAACAGCTTCCAGGGATCCTGAGTAGATGCCCTGTGAAGGAAATATCAAGGACTTAAACCGAGTCTGCAAAGTTGCCAACCTTGGACATTACCAGCACCAAAACCACTAGTTGCTAATGTAAAATTCTGGCCGTGCTTCCCAATCAAACTGTTGAATCTGTAAATGTTTGCAGCTACAGAAGCCTGAGAAAAAAATAAAGGTTTATGTGTGGGCACATTTGCATCTTTGTATGCCTGTGTCAGTAACATATGTTTTATTCTGACAGCTCTCGAGTAAAAGAGTGATACAAATTTTAAGCAGCTGCCCTTTCTGATAGCTGCTACCTTGGGGCTCATTCCAATGCTCATTGAAAGTCAATGACAAAGATCCCATTACCTTTAATCATGCGGGATCAGGGCCTTATGTGACATGGTCAATCCTGCTGAGCATTTTTAAAATTAATATTCACTTGGCTTAGACCATGATTATGCTTTTGACTGCACTAACTCATTTCTCTATTAGCTCTTCATATATATTCTGGTTCCTGCATGTCGGTAACCAGGGATGACCATGGAAACAGACATAGTTGAGTAAATTTTACAACAGTCTTGAAAAGAGGTGTTTCAGGAAATCTGCTGCAGAGATTCTACCTAGCAAATCAAAACCCAGGAGTGGGTCATGAAATTCGTGGGGTCAGTGGTAAACAGGAGAGTCTGAAGCTTACACCTCAAATTAATGAACTGTGCACATGCAACCCACAGATGGAGAATGATCTACCCAATATTGTTTGGAAAACATGAATTCAGTCAGGCTATTTGCTTACTTGTACTGTCCTACCCTTTACAGCAAACAGAAAAAATAATATCTAACATTTTAAAAGATGGCATCTTTACTTTCTAACTCTGAACCTGTTGCTTTGGGGTACAGCCTCTGTCCATGGAGGTGGCAGCCTCCTACTTTTTACTGATTTTCATGTTACCCTTCTTCAAACAGCTATATTTATTCAGACCAAAATGCCTCTACAAGAATTCTACATATGTCACACACATTGTTATTTCAGGAGGGAATAGGAAAGAAAAGAAAATCCTCAGCAGAACTGCTGCAGAAAACAATTTTTGTTCTTGGCTTTGTTGTTTTATCTCTTCTGCTTCATTGCAGCAGTAGAACTGAATGCAAATGAGAAAACCAGCCCAAACCCAGACACCAGTTTTGTGGGATTTAATTTAGGAATTGAATTTCCAGTTTGAATTTTCTAGGCAATTTGCAAGTCAGATTATTTGAAAAATCCAGACAGTCTAAATTGTTTTTCCCAGGCAGAGGGGAATTTAAGTTTATCTTGTCTGTAGTTTCTGCAGAAGCTGGTGATAAAAGGCCTCTTGCTTTGGGAACATTGGTGCGGATGTGACATTATCTCTGTATCTGTCTCCTCCTTGCTGCTGTTTCTCTGCTTTTAGTGCCTTAGAGGTCCAGGGATGTCTCCTCTGTTCTTTTGATAACAGGGGTTTTCTCTCGTTTTCCTTCTCTACCTTGGCAGAATCTGCCATACAGATACGTTAGTGCACAGATGGAGGGGGTCTTTTGAAATCTGTGCCAGTATTTGTACCTTTTGTAATTAACTTAAAATAATGTCTACTTTTAGGAGAACATTTTTTTTTTTCACTCTGCATTGCTAACATTTTACACTCTAATCAAAAACAACAAAACCTTTTACGGGGAATTATTCTATACCGTTCCAGTGTTTGCTCCTTTCTTCAGGGTGGTTCTCTACATGTGTGTGCCTATGCAGCTTTTTCATCAGAAGGCACCTTTAAAATCTTTGCTCATATTTCGGCTTTGGGACTGGATGCATTCAGATCTGCTGAGCTGGGAAAGCTGGGAGGAAGGTGTTTGCATCTTAAGTAACTTTAACCAGTGAAGCTGATCCAGCACTGAGGTCTGAAAGTATAGGAAAGACATTATCCTCATTTTGTCTAAGTCATTCTCCATCACGCAAGCTGGTAACCACTTTTCTTTGTAGCTATTTGTGTGTACTAGAAACTAGTTCCTGGGGTGTGAATGCCAGGCTTCCTCATCTGCTGTTTGACAGTAGGTCTGTTTCCAACTCCCGTAGCCCTGCTCTTAATTCCTCATGCACTAATTTATTTCTGTTTTCATGCAAGACCGTAGTTTTTCCCTCCAGCAATAATATGGGAACTTCTGCTTGGTTCACACCCACTAGTTTTGTAATTTTGTTACAGCACCCTTGAGGCAATAATTAATGCAAATATATAATGTGTAAATTGGATTGGATTTCACAGAAAAAACCCCAATTCCACTCTCCATTAAGTGTGAGATTAGGATTATTATACAGTTGCATGCTAGGAAGAGGTGTTACATTTTTCATCAGGGATGAATGAGCACTGAAATATTCTGCATCGAGTTGGGTAGGTCCCATGGAAGCCGTATGAACAGGTGAGACAAACCCCTCCTGGGAGCAGTCGTTCCCACCTTTCTGCAAAGGGATGGACTAAATGTCCTCTGAAGGTCCCTCACAGATGTAGGCTGGTGACTGCATTTTGTTCATCAACTTTTGGGTTCGTAACACAAGCCTAGACTTCAGAGCTTCCTCTTTTGAACCAGAGCTAAAAGAGGGGATAAGCTTCCTTCCTTTTTTACCCTCTCTAGATGACCTCTCTTTTCCCCATCCACACCAACTACCTGTACTAGCTGTGCTGAGCACCATTTCCCCTGCTTCTTACGCATTTAATTCTTCATGGGCCATGGCTATGTGTGAGCTTGTCCAGTTCTGCCCTAAGAGTAAATAGGTCACTGCTGCACCTGCCCTGCTTGTTCCAGCCTCCTTTGCAGCTCTCAAATGCTGAGGCTTTTAATCTACCTCAGAAGAGAAAGAGGGGTTTTTCTGGACTAATGCTTATGTTGGTTTTGTGCTCCCCTCAGCTGGCTTACATAGAAATTCCATCTGAAAGGTTGCTTATTCTACCCAACGTACCTGCCAGAAAACAGTTTTCTCAGTATAAAGACATCATGAATAGGTTGGCAAGTATCCTAAAAATAGAGATGTTTTATTAAAACATTGTCTTGCTTAGTCACCATAAGTTAAAGTGTGTTCATGGTTTGGGTTTTTTTATTCTTTCTGGACATTTTTTAGCATCAAGGTCTCTGTGTTCATCACTTAGATTTTTTTTTTGCATCTCCCAGACATGGTGTATTAGTGGTAGAGTGTTATTAGTATATACAATGTCCAGAAATTCCCAGACTAAAACTAGCAATTTAGTGATCCCTTTCTGACCAAATACAACTTTAGTTGGCTTACCTAAATTAGACTGCGTGCTTATGATATAGGCCTTATTGATAGGAAACTGCAGTTATGAAAAAGCCCTAGGAAAATGGTCCAGAGAAAGGAAGTCTCCTAAATTGTATTCTCTTTTAGGTTCTTCATGACCTAGTACCCTCATGTTTGAAGGAAATTTTATAGTGGTACCTTAAATTTTAGTGTTTAAGCTAATCCACCAAGGAAAGCCAGAGGCAAATCGTTAATATAATGAATACCAAATCAGACTGGTTTACTCTTTGAATCTATTCCCACAGTGCTACACAAAGACTCCTCCTTTGGTTATTAAAGAATTGAGGGCATGGATGAGTATCAGTGGGAGTCCGTGGAAGTTACTCCATTGACTTAATCTGGATTAGTATCAGTTTCTTATGAAATAATTGTAGGAAATCACTGTGTAGGAACCGCTGCTGAAATGCGTGACTCATAGAAATACCAGGCTAAAAGGACTAAATATCAAGGCCAGTTCCATTCTTGTCAGAGACCGACGAGCTAGATAACTTCCACAAGATAATTGAGAGATACATGGTTTTTTAATACATTCACAAAATGTTTCACACATGCAGCGTTAATAAAATTAATGTTAATTTGGACCTTAGCTGAACTGAATCAGGACTTGGTGAATTTCCCTGCACTATGCAGATCTGCTGTCACACAGAAAACCTGTCTGGTACTGCATTTGAATTCACATCATAATTAGCAGAAACTTTATAGTATTATGAGAAACAGGATTTAATGATAGAGTATCAAATTGTTTCCAGATACATGAGCAAATGTACTCTGTTGAATCTCTGAGAAAAATGGTATCCCTCATGTTATCAGTTCGTATCTAAGCGTCTGTCAAAGTAATTAATGCTTAGGTATTCCTTAAAAATTCTATTCTTTTCAAGGAAGAAGTGATTGATCCAGATTAAATTAATACACCCGAAAAAGGGTATGTCAGGTGCTTGAGACCTGGTGTAATGACTTAATTAAATCTGATTCAATTTTTTTGTTTGGTTTTTTTTCCTCATGTTCCCTGTTTACACAAATCATGTTTATCACCAAAGAATCAAATTATCAGTTATGTTTCTCAACTGACACATCAGCAATTGCTTATGTCATATAATTCAATATAGAGTAGATCAATTTATTTTAATTTTTGATCTCTGGTAGAAATATATAAAATATTCAGCTAACTCAATGTGTTTCTGCATGATCCTTATTTCCTCCCTACGCCACTGAACTTAAAAATAGGCACTGGGCAGACCTCAGCTGAGGAAAAGATTGATTTCTTAATAGCTAGAAAATCTTTTTTATTTTTGACTTAAGAATATAGAGGTAACCATTTTTCAAGGACATTGCTTAACATTTCCATATAATTGAGTTTAAAAAACATTTAAAATATCTTCTGTAATTTTGAAACACTACTGGGAAAAGCAGAAAAGTCTTCTAGAACTTGTAATAGAAGATGAAATGAAGACTCACGGGTAGCTTTCTTTAGCAGTTTTTTAACTATACGATTCGGTGAAAACAGATACTCATTTCCTTTCCACTTGTTTCTTGGCAGAAAGGAATCTTCTGAATTGATGGTAGCATTATGCAAAAGAATGTATGTCAGAATTCAAAGCTTTTTCATTTTAAAATAGATTTGCAGTTTTAATGTATTTTCAACTATTCCTTATGCAGCTTCCTTGCTATGTTGAAAATCATAATGAAGAGAATGGCCATTCTTCCTTCACATGGATGACAATGAACAGTTAACAGAAACATTTTGGTACTTTTTTGAGGCAGAGCTGACCACTGAGAAAAAAATGCATGTTTTTCAGCCAACTCTTTCTATTTTCTCAATGTCAAAAGGAGCCACTATATTGTTAGCATAATTTCAGACAGAAACCAAAAGACCTGGGGAACAAGTTGTCCTGTTTTTTAAATTCTGCAGTTCCTTGATATTTGCCTCCCTCTGGACAGGTTCTTCCATCTCCATGTAGAATCTGGTGGAACAAGGCCTCCAAAGAGAGGACTTTCCCCCAGTTTCACAGAACCAATGCCTTCATCCTTCAGTATCTTCACTGGCTCGGAGAATAGTGTTTGTATGCTGACACATCATTTCAGTTACCATCCTTCTCTCCTTACAGTCTGCTGAATCAATATAGAAATTGCCTAGAGTTTCTTGAAAATACCCAAAACTTTCAGAAGGATTTATTTTCTCAGATGTCTCAAAGTGCTGCTGTGCTTGCTGAACTTTTGCAATGGCCTCCAGTATCAGCTGCCCATGTGGCAAGATTTCACTGACTGAATAGCCATTAATGAGCCCTGCACAACATTTCCCTCTTTGGAGTGTAAGCAGTACATTTCAGGCACAGGTAGAGGCCAGGAGTAGTATAACTTTGTAACAAGGTAAGCAGCAAGCTCTGTGATTATTCCATGTGTGCAGGTCAATGCTGGTTTAAAACAATAATAAAAAAAAGAGTAAGAGGTGTGGGATTGTTTTGAGGGTTATGGCTAAACTTCATTAAGAGGTCAGGTTTCTTCAGGCTGAGGTCTATACTGAAAGCAAGGTTTAATCAATAATACAGCTCTGCACAGGTCTGACTGATTGATTCAGCCTTTCATATACTCATATGAGATGGAGGAGCGAAATAAAAAGTGTTTCATGGAATAAGCAGTGGATGGTCTGTTAATGTTACTTTAGTCATCCTTGGGGCTAAGACCCAGGATGCTCATTCCTGTCATGGTTTATTATGCCACTAAACACTGTATTGTCTCATAAGACAGGGTCTCACTTCCCCACATCATCTAGTGATCATCACTTCGTCTGTTCCAACCATAATGGCTCTATTTTGAATAGGAGACACCTGAATGACACCTTCTATTTTTAAGCAAGATTTCTTCTGGGTCCATGACTTGGTCTTTACAAACAGAATCTCATCAGTAAAGTTTTACAGTTTCTAGGCAGCAAAACTCTTGAAACTCAGGCAGGTGAAGTGTCAGCCTAGCCTGGGGTACTGCTTCCTGTACCAAAGAGAAGTCTTCTAAGATTAACTTGTTTTGGTTTTGGTTTTGTTTTTTCTTTTTAATTTGAACCTGATTTTAACTATGCTTACAGCATCGATTTATACATAAACACAGTCCAGGAAAAAGATACTTCTGAAGGGCTTGTGAAGATATGCATAAACTGGTAAGGGCAGCCTGACTGTGATAGCTGCATTATATAAAGGCAAACTGCTATTCCTCATAGCTTCGTATAAGAACTAATGTTACTAATGGTCATATAATAGTTTATTTATACTATATTATATAAAGCTCTTTGAATTCTGGTGACTTTTGTAAGTCCTGTATGTGCACTAGGATGCAACTTCAGGTTGGGTCTTTTCATATTCACTGAGATTTCTTACTTGGAGGAATCTGTTGGGCTAAGACTCTAGAAGGTAAGGAGACCCAAGAGAGCTGGCTGATATTCAAACATTACTTCCTCCAGGTTCAAGACCAGTGCATTCCTTTGAGTAAAAAATCAAGTAGAGGAGGCAGGAGACCAG
>JANHGN010018124.1:0-24091 GCA_024605025.1 Megaceryle maxima
CATTGTTCAAAAATTCTCTACTTAGAAATGAACAATGTAATACATGTAAAATTATATATTTTATAATTTTAGTTATGATTTGAAAAAATAGAAATAAAAAATAATTATGTGTTATAAATATAAATTTTGTTACATAACAATAATTTATTAAAAGAGTGCATACCAGACATAATTTATGGGATTTTATTTAGTTTATACACTGTTAATGTTTTTAGTAAGTGTCATAGTTTCAACTTTGAGGTATCATCACATATGCATGCCAGTCCCACATTTTGATTTTGATTTGATTTTATCAGGAAAGTTTGCACGTATGCTTTCCTGCAGTAAGAATTGCTATATTAAAAGCAACTGGAGAAAACATGTTTGTTTCCACCCATGTTAATGAAAAATTTATAGCCAGCAGGCACACTGATGAAGAATGAGCTGAGATACCTGTGCACAGAATTTTTAGTTATTTTTTTTATTAAAAAAAAAAAAAGGAAATGTTCTTGCTGAATTTCTGCTTTCTTGTATTTTTAAGAATGGGAAAGCTGAATTAATTTCTTAGGCTAAAGGTATTATGAAGGATATATTTTAATTCTAGGTTACTGATCCCACAAACCTACTGACAGATATTAAGGCCATGTAGCCCATTTTTGAACCTTTCCAAATAGAGTAAGGCTTATCCCAGAGCTATCCAATTCCATGACAGGCTTATGAATAGAACCCCACTGACTGGATGACCTATATCCAAACAACAAATGAACCATCCACTTTTCAGCAGATTAGAAAAATGTGCAAAAGTTTTAAATTGGACTGTAAAGACTTAGAAAGCATGAATGTTTTTTACTTTCAAGGAGAAAATCTCTTCTGACTGTGGAACAAAAGTCCTCAGTGAGAAGGTTCTTCCAAACTTATGCATCAGTCTGCCCTTTTCACATCACTGTCTGTCAAACAACTGGTTCAGCACTGGTGCATATCTGAGCTAGCCTGCTGATGACCATGTTCAGTGTCTACACAGAATTACATCTGTAATTTGTATTATATTCAGTCAGCATTGCTTGATTGTATTTTGTAAATATGGTTCAAAAGAGATACTGTAAGAAAAATGTAAAGGCAAAATTGTGTGCTTATGTGACATCATGACAGTAGTGTCAAGTCTGCATTAAGAGAAATTACAAGCAGACAGTGCTACAAGCCAATGACAACATTTGTTTCCTCTTTTTTTTTTAATGAAGATAAACTGGGGACAAAATTTGGCGGTGGGGGAAATTCATGTTGCGTGTTTTGGCTAATCCAGCCTATTTGGCCTTGATTCTTCCCACTGATAGAACTCCATCTAGAAAAGACAGTTATGCAAGAGTCTTCTAAAGAAAGGAAAACAGAGCAAGTTAGATCAGTCTTCTTCTCAGCTCTTGAATCCATTGATAACAAAATACCAAGTCACCCTACCTGTTTTCTAGAACTTCCTCTTAAGCATGCTCCCACAGTGCCAAGTCTTAACTATGAAACCTGTTGAACCTTGGATAGATATACAGAAGGAAATTTTAGACTTGAAAAATTCTGAAACAAAAGTATGACACTACAAAAAATGGCAATATTTGCTAGCAAAAAGAGCATGGAAGAACAAAAACAGTGGTAACTAGCAGTTCTGCAGGGTTGCCTATGGCAAAATACATATTTCTGAAGTCCTAGGAAACTCCTTGGATCAAGTTGTCCTGGTTTGAGTCAGAACAGAACTAATTCTGCTCAGTGACTTTACATTTCAGCTCAGTCTCTTCTAACTAACTACGCTTTCTGAAGTTAATGACATTTTTTTTGCAGACAATGTCTGCTTCTAGCAGCAATAATTCAATGTTTATAGTTACTACCAAGAGCTGGTCTGAAGAAAGGCTCTTGATTATACTTACTCCTGTGCAGACCAAGGTCACTGTTAAATCTTGTGTACCACATTGAGGGGTGCAGAAAGTAGAAGGCTGCACCTGCACTTGCAGGACATGTGACACTAAAATGACCAGTGAGGTATTCCTGCTGTATACATCATATTCCGTATAAAGCTGAGGGTTCATGAGGGTCAAGTTCTCTTCTTCAGTGGCTGACATCCAAGGAGGACTCTGTCCCTTCTGCTTTTGATCCCAATCCTTTTGTTCCTGAATCCAGTTCCATAATCCAGTTCCCATCTGCTGCTGAGTGCAATCTGCTCCACAGCATCAGTGGTGACAGTGACACAATTGCCATCAAGGGGGTTGGATTTAATAAAGGCTTTGTATATATTTGTATATATTCAATTTTATTATTATTACTTTCATTAAAGCTCTTTTAGTTTTCTTTTCCAATTTACAAGTCTCTCTCCCTTATTCCCTTTCTCTTCCCCTTTTGAAAGGGAGAGGGTTTAATAGATAGCAATTACTTATTCTTCTAGTGTACAAGCCAGCTCTAAACCGTGACACAAGTTTTATATAACTGTCACAGAGGACAGAAGGTACAGGGAAAATACATACTTTTTTGCATCAATATTTTAATATGTTAATACAAAGAAAGGGTGGGTCAAAGGACTCCCTCAGTTTCTAAGTCTCCCCTAGCCAATAAAATGTCTCCTTTCAGATGGGACAAAATTTCAATATAGGACAAAAGTACAGGTTCTTATTCCTACAGCAACAGTAGGTGAAAAAAAATAATACTAGTGGATAAGGACTAAAAGGATTTTTGGGCACATCTAAATCAACTTAAAATACACACTCTTAGCAATTGTGTCTATTTACAAGTATAATTAAACTGTCCTCCTCTTCTACAGGTGTTCAGGGGTTATTTTCCTACCCCACTATTCTAAAAGTATTACACCTCTCTCTTGTTCTACTTCTTCTACCTTTATTTTATTTAACAAATTTACTTATCTTTATTTCTAGTTTACCACTGAAGAAAAGCCTAGATAATTTACTGTCAGAATGGAGATAGCACAAGGCCACTATCTACAGAATCATCCACTACGGCTGCCTATTTCTCTAGCAGTTGCCAAGCGAAGAGGTACTATATCAACTCCTGTGCATCTTTAAGGCAATGTATACAGAAGGCAATGAAGTACCATTGGCTAGAGATAGGTAAAACAGCAGTCCTGGATCCAGGTCTTAAAATGTATCTGAGGAGGCTGATAAAAAAGAATTGCTAACACAGAAGAGGAATTAAAAGGACTGGTGTTTGCCCTACATACAGTGCAATAACTCCAAATCCATAATTAAGACATATATATTCACTTTAATCATGCTTAAGAAGAACTGTTTAAAATCAGAGATAAGCACGCTGTTACAATAACAAAGTTAGATGGGTGACCTTAAACCCTGCTGTGACTTCCAAATCTGACTCCTGCAGATCCATTGTGAAGCCACTTACTCTGCCAGTCGTGATAGGGTACTATTCTGTCTATAGCTACATAACGCTGAAACAAAACTCTTAAATTAATTCCCTTTTCTGATGAAGCATCATGGAGGGCACCTTGAACTTAATGGCAGTTTGGTTGTGCTTGCAAAGTGTGAAGAAAGTGCAAGTCTCTGAACTAATATAGCTCAAAGATTAATTTCTAGCCTTAATGATTTTGTGAAACAGCCTTTTGAAATCATTACAATCATACCAATTAGCTTTAAAGTCCTTCTAACAATGTGCCCCCTCTTTCACAAAATACTTCTCAAGCTGCAATGAGGACTTCTTTTTATTAATGTATATTCTGGTAAGTGAATCAATAAATTCTTTGATAATAGTATATTTGTGTCAATTTTACCAGACGGCAGCATTTCCAAGAGACTAAATTTAACAGTAATACAGTGTCTAAGGACTTGAAACATCATTCAAAAAATTTTAAAAAGTGCTGAACTATTCAAATACACATCCTTTCCATCTTTCTTTTCTGTTGTAAGGGTGTAAAAAATAGATTCAGCATATATTTAGCTTTAAGGAAAGCTGCAGTGGCAGTGAATGTAGAGAACTGATATATACATTGCCTATAAGTATGCATTTTAAAAAATATTTTAGAAGATGCATATGTATTCTAGAATATCAGCACATTTTATTACACTTTTTATTTTTAAAATCATATTTGGTCATTTAGAGGCTTTGCTATTTTTTTCAATGTTTCCATTATTCCTACAACATGTAAAGGTTAGTAACACAAACACTTATTTGTTTGTGTACACATGCATCCACAATAAATGAAACACAGCATCTGGATGTATTTAATTCAGAAATCACTGAACCAAAGGAATCAGAAATCAAAGCCAAGAGAATTGGCAACAGTAGCTGTCATGCTCTAATGGGGATAGTATCAACAACATACGCTGCACTCCCCCGAAGGCATAGTTAGACAAGGACAAAATCTTAACAGCATTTGGTAGGGGATTATGCTTTGAGACAGAAGGGTCCTCAGACCCAGTTTGGAGAAAAATGGTAGCTACCACATTACTGACAACTTACCTTACACAATAGATTTTGCTTCTGATGGCAGTGCTTGGATGAGTCCTACAAAACAGGACTAGATAACACCAACAACAAAGGTATGGTACACAGCACTGCTTACCATGTCACTAGTGCCTGGACCAAGCTGTTAATAGGTATGTACAAGATTACAACACGATACTCAGGAATTTTGGTTTACACCCATTCCACTGAATTTAATAAAGCTATCCTTGGATTCTTAGTAAAAAGTCTGTCATACAATGCCCTCCTCTCTGCTGGTGACAGTTCTTGCTCAGTGTCTTGTCTGATGGCTTTTGACAAAGATCAGCTGAAATTACTTTTCCAGATGAAAGATTAGCTTATTTCTGTCTTAGATAAAAGTACTTTACAGCAACTGGGAGTTGTCCTAAAGTAGGAAAACCTAAGGGAATGTTAGATGTGTTAAAAGAGAGCATAAAGTATGCTTCCATTACCATGTATATGAAGAACTGCACATAGCATATCTATATATAAATACGTGTGTGTATATAAAATCTTAATTATATAAGATTTGCAACAGAGTTCCTTTTGTCTGCTATATCTACTTTCAAGACTCATACATGCATTGGTGAAATGTCTGAAAAAAAGAGATCAATCTGAAATAACTGAAATGCGACAATACCACAATACACTGATTACAGCCACTATTTACTATGAATCATAGTTGCATTGGGTCTGGCTGTGATGGAGTTAATTTTCTTCATAGCAGCTTGTATGATGCTGCATTCCACATCTGTGACCAGAATATTGCTGATAACACACTAATGCTTGTAGCTATTGCTGAACAGTATTTGGGCAGCATCAAATCCTTCTCAATTTCTCATTCTGCAATCTCAGTTAATAGATTGGAGGTGTGCAAGAGGTTGGAAGGGGACACACACAGGGAGATGCCTGAATTAGCTGAAGAGGTATAACAACATGATGAGCGATAGAAAGGGAATATAAGGGAGTTTAGGAAGGTTAGCCATCTTTTGCTTGGGAACTGGCTGTACGTTGGTATGACCATGGGAGGTGGTGGTAATTGCCTTTGCATCACTTACATTTTATTTTCTTTCTCTCTTGTACATTTCCTTCACTTATTAAGCTATTTTATCTTGACCTATAAGTTTTCTTGCTTTTACTCTTCTTTTTCTCTTGCTCCATCCCACTGGGCAGGAGGAAGAGTGAGAGAGCAGCTGCATGATACTTAGCTGCCTACCAGGACTAACCGACAACAACAGTCTAATTCAAAATAATTCTATTTTGCAACAAGCAAAATAATCAAAATTGTTATGCCTACTGATTTAACCAAACCACACTATTATATTCCATCTTATTTTCTGCTGTAAAGTAGAGGTTTACAAACAAACAGACTCCTTTTCTTCCACCATTTCAGACTAAGGCTATGAAAGAAGTTTACAGAAAAGTTCTGCATCATATTTTTTTTAATTAAATGAAATAAAATAAAATAAAATGTACAGGATGAGATGGTATTCAGTCCTGAAAATAGGAAGACATGAAAAACAAGGTCAGGGAAATGATCCAGAAGTGAACCTATGAGAAGTTCAGTCAATTCATCTAGTTGCTGTTAACAGTGCCTGGAGTTACAGAGCAAAGAGGCCAGTGCAATTCCTGAAGCTGGCTTCTGCAGCCCCTCAGAGACACTCTGGGCTAGATGGCCCACTCTGCTCCTCAGGCTCTGTGAGACCACCCGGCCCTACCAGTCCTGCACTGCATCCCTCCCCTACTCCAGCACAAGTGCTCTTGCTATACCACCAGTAGAAATGATGGAATAAAAGGCTGAATTTCACATGCATGTCGTGGCAGCAATCTCCAGTGAAAGTCTTCCCCATTGGAACAGAAACTGACCACCAATTTAACCATCTCCCAGATATCCATCCCATATTTTAAGATAAAAAAGGCAGGTATGCAACAAGGAAGGTGAAGGCTAAGCATGTTTTCATCTGGAGAAGGGGTTGCTGCCACTGCATTAGGTGTGCTTAACCAATAAGAGAGGTTTCTACATGACAGGGTGAATCGATGATAAGAGATATAACAAGGAGACCCATGGCCTGCATTTGCAATTATGATTTTTCCTCTTTCCCTCTCTCTTCCTCTCTCCTTCCCTCCTCCCTCCCCTCCTGAAGGGTTTTCATTCAAAGCTTTTCTGAGGTTTTGATTTTCCCCATGCATCAAAGACACATTCAAGAGGAGATTTTCCATTCAGCACTACTTATGGCTAACATTCCAAAACTCACCCTTGAACCATGAATTTAGAAATTAGCTTACCAAAAGCCTTCCAAGTCTGCAGTGCGTGCACATTCATGTGCATATTCTTGGGGATAAAAAAAAAAAAAAAAGTTCACATACACATCACTAAGCATAGTAACTCCAGAATGGCAAGTAGTATAGCTACACCAGCACAGAGCTTGAATTGTGAGTTTATTTACAGCTTTATAAGGTTCTCTTTGGAATTATTCTTTACACTGCGATACATGATGTCATGTGTTACACGCTTTTGATAAAATGCTTCACTTGGTCTTTTATACAAAGCATTACCTTGAGGAATAGGCATGTTAAGAAGAATCCCACATATCCCAGAAAATCAGCATTTTGCTTAAGATACTATTGACATCCCCTAAAGATGTGACTTAGTCCTTTTTATACACCATTCAGAGGAGGAGGCACAGCCTTGTATTTAATTGGCTTTGCTGGAAGATTGACATTCACTTTAAATTCTTTAGGTAAATCATGTAATTTAAAATACATCTTCCACTGTGTAGAAAATAATACGCATTTAAATAGAGAGGAAAGGATGTATCTGACTCTTGTCCAGATTCTGGCTTGGCAGAAGGACGTCGAGGATTTTCATCCCTCATCCAAGAACCATTTATATATTTTCTCCAGTGACTAGTATTAGGCATCATACCATCACAATCTGAAGCTTGCAATTCATCTAATCTTCGTTAAATATGACTACTTCTCTAGGTTCAAACAAAAACCTTAAAAACTATTATCTCATACACAACCAAAAGTCAGCAGGCTTGAGTTTTTAGGTTCCCTCTATAAGGCTCATAACACAGATAAAGGTCCTGTTGAAAACAAAACAATAGATAGGCATGCATTTTAGTGACATGGGCAGACCTCAAATATATATTGCTTTCCACTTTTCCTAAACAATTGTAGCTATTCCCATCTCACACAGCCATGTTCCATTCTTGCTCAGGAAGCCACTCTTGGCTAATATTTGGAGATATAATAGAAGCTACAGAAATTAACATCTCCTTTTCACTTTTCCTCGGCCTGACCAAGATCATCTGTCAGGTTACTCAAAAGTGCTCTTTAGCCTATTATTTATTCAAGATGGTAGATTAGGCTTTGACTATTGCCATATCTTTGTTAAAGAACCATCAGTGACATAACAATTTCACATCAAATGATGTCAATTGAACTCTATAAGAAGTAATTAATTATCTTCTCCAGTAACTTATCTGTATCTTCATCAGCTATGTTATAGCCATAAACAAAAGATCGTTTCAACACCTCTAGCACTTTAGCAAGTGAAATAATCTAATACTCTGAGGTGATGGAGTTATTCCTTTCAACCCTATACATACCTGCTTCTCCAGATCACATCTGTGTAAAAGTAACCATATTCTTAGACAAGTCCCTTATGTCAGAAATATTAGATATAAAGCTGACTTATTGTCATAACAGATGAAAGCACTTAAACAGAAATGGTCAAAAGCAGTTAAAAAAAAAAAAAAGTCAGAGAAGATTTAGACTTCTGGCTATATGTTATCAGTAAAAATACTTTGGGACTACTGGTGCCTTTAGCTGAAACAGTGAAGCTGATATTCTGTGTCACTGCAAAAAAAGTAAGCCTGTGAGCTCTCAGCTGTACTTTCAGTCAATGACATTTCATTCATATTGGTCAAGATTTAACCTTCAATGGTTTTCTGACTAGATGTGTGCTTACTGAGTTACTGCTTTGGATAAATGCTGAAGAAACATCTAGCAGAAACAGTACAATACCACTGAGATCATATTTGCCCTTTGGTTTCTTGTAAACCTTGCCCAACCTACTATTCTCTGTAGTGTTTAGTGATTTGTAGCCCAGCAATAGTCAACTCTTCATTTACTTCATGCATATGCAGTCAATTAAGCTATTTCCCTCCCACCCATATGTTGGGCTGATATGCACAGATGCTACTACAGAGTTCTGTGCCACATAAAATCCCAGCAGTAAACTAAAAAAAAAAAAAAAAAAAAGCTCTTTTGCCCATCTTCCAAAAAAGCAAAACAATAGAAAATCAGTCCATAAGGAACTGCATAAACATAAACAAACCCATACAACATCTGACATAGACACAGATCAGGGACTGAAGATGGAAGACAAAAGAAAAGAAGGACTAGTATTAAATTATTTCAGACAGTGATAGTAATTAATTAAAATTTGCTAATCTCTACAAAATAGCAGTTGACAAAATACTTTTGACAGTTCTTTGAAACACAAGCAATCTCTTATTTGCTAAGGTTTCTCAAAATCCTGTTACAACATTTTTTAAACTGTACTGAAGGAGTGTAAATATCAGAAAATATGCATTCTATAGGGCAAAATAACTAATTGTGAAAAGTATCTCCAACTGCTTCGTAAATACTTTCAGTATTTTGCAACTAATAGGTGCCTTCCCCTTTTCGAGCAAATATCCATGCTCTATAATGTTCAGAATGTCTAAAACAACAGCTGAAACTTCTTCAATTATAAATCTGAGTTCTTTACAGAGGAAATTAGTTTTCTCTTCAAATGTTTTTCAGTTTGTTACCTTCATGTTTCCACCAACGCTTGAAAACCACTGCCTACAGTTTCAGATAGCCCTAAGGATCACATAGCACCCATGCTAGATTCTTAGAATTTACACTATAAATAATAGTAATAAATAGAATTTGGTGCCTAAATGATAGCTGTGAGAGTAGCTCATGTGGTTGTTTTCTTTGTTTTTGGTTTTTGGTCTGTTTTTTTGTTTGTTTTGTTGTGGGATTTTTTTTGTGTGTGTTGGGTTGTTTTGGGGGGCTTTGGGGATTTTTTTGTTTGTTTCTTTAAAATTGAGCTCTAAAATTCAATGTGTTCATTGCTTTGAAATTGTAAGTATTGGCTGATTATAATTTCAACTGGCAAGCAGCTACTGAAGATCTAGTCCATAAAAACACTGAATATACAACTGTTAAAAAATAACTTAACTGAGAAATTAGAATTTCTTAGAAAATGAGCTTTTATTGGAGCACACAGAAAAATGGTTTATAATAACATTTCATATTCTGAAAGCACAGGAGACAAAAGCAAAAACTTAAAAAGCAAGGTAACCTCTAATAATCTATTAATCTACCACTGAAAATAATATGATAAGCAGGCTGTACATGGGAGTTTTTACTACAGCCCATCCTTGGCAAAATAGCCTGGTATAACAACCTTTGCTAAGGCAAGAACATTTATATCAACAACATGAGTGAATCAAACAATCAAAATAATCTGGTAGAGTGTCCTCTCAGTGAGGACAAAGCTGATCATATGGAAGAGGAAGACCAACGGGCAGATTTAAGAGTAACAAGAGACAACTTTTAACCAAGGGAAGAAAGCTGGGAGTAGACGTTGAGCCCAGTTTGACATGCCAGAAGTGACACACACACAAACACACACAGAAACACTCCACCAATTCTGGGGACCTCATGCATTAGCATGTTTTAGAGAACAGCACAGGTACGCACAGAGCTGGATCACCCACATAAGCTACAGTCCTAGAAAGGGTGTGTGTGCTTGTCATTCATACTGCTCAGGGGGTAAGGATGTACCTAATTGTCTGTGTGCACATCCATGCAGGTGCATACGTGTGTGTACCTTTGTGAGAGAGAGAGAACTCTTTGGGATTTGGGTGTTTATTAACACTTTATAAAGAGCCAGGACTGAGGTTTATTCATTCTGTTACTCATATTGATCCTGAAGGTACAGTTCACTGTTTCCCAGCTAATTGTATGTCATTAATAAATCAATAAAACCACTTCAACCCTGATTTCCTTTAATTATGTAAAATGAGCAGCTTTTCCCTGTGGTAGTTGTCTTAACGTATCTTAAACTCACATATATGAAGATTAGATAGAAAGTTCTGAGCAAAGATAAAGTATCAATTCAAATTGAGGAACAAATTCTAGAGTATTTTGGGCATCTTCATCATTGGTCTCTCAATAGATATACTCCTTTTTACTAGAGACACTTCACTGCCTACTACTGGAGCTCAATATTTTTAGGTCAGTGACCTAAACCAGAAGTTTACTCTATAGTTAAAAAAAAAATAAAAATTTTGGTTTGAATCAAAAAAGGGAGAAGTATGGGGTCCTAATATGGAAACTGACAGCCTTACTCCAAGTTTGAAAATTACTTAACCCAAAGAAAGCAACAACCAAATGAAACCAATCTTAAACAGACGCAAAAAAACCCACCTTAAAACCCATGTTTCCTAAGATCAGGATTTTTAAACTTCATAGCACCATAAGGGATTAGATTCCTGAGCCAAAGGTTGCATAGAACAAGAGGTAACCAAGTAAGGGGTTTGGACCTGCAGAAGGTCCAACCACAGTCCTACTCCATCTTCCACTCCCAAAAGGACAAACTGTTTCAGCTGAACCCAAGGTAAAAAGAAAAATCAAAAGTGAAACATATCACTGTAGCATTACCTATTTTTTTTTCCCCAAAATAGCTGTCCCTTTTGTTAAATTGTTAAAATCTACAGGATATAGACAAATTTTAATTTTATTTTTTTTTAAACTATTCATCATTTGTTTTATGAGTTAAAAAAATGTATGGCTGTACTAACTTGTAAGTGAGCTCTATTCAATTGTAATCGTTTGAACAATGCTCACATGAATTACAGAAATAAAGTTTCTTTGTTACCATTATGCAGTGTTTACATAGAGAAAAATAAATTAATATAATTTTTGTTCCAAAGTATGTATAAAAAGAGGACCTTTGCTCTAGAGATCCTATAAAACAAGCTATTTTAAAAAGTAAACTAAACCAATTTAGAAGTCAGAGCAAATAAATGTATCACACTTCCTCAGACTGCAATGCTTTGTTTTTTCACTATCAGAAATAAAAGAGCATGGGTTCAACACTGTTCCTGGGCTCCTTTAGTTTCAAAACCTATGTGTTTGGGATGGAAAAGACATAGAGACCATGTGAACTCCAGAAGCAACATTTGCATCTTCAAAGAGGTGAGAAAGTTCATGAATTATACAAAGGACTGTACAAACTACCTCATGAGTAAATTTTGGAAGATTAGAGTTTGGAGAATAAAGGACTCCAAGAAGGAAATACGCTGGCACATGTCATCATGAAGATCTCCAGTGAAAGCAACTGACATCTGCCAAAGCACACAGCCCATGAGAAACAGGATTTTATTTCTTAGTAAATCTTAATGAGATTTCATTTAGTAAGTTATCCTTCTGCTTCTCCACCTGTTTGATTTAAACAAAGGTTTGTTCCTCAAAACCCCTCTGTAATTTTAAGATCTTCTATACCTAAAGACGCAATATTTCATATAACAGGACCATGGGTCATTCTTGTGAAATCTGCTCTCCCACTATGTTTGTCCTGGAAATCCTCAACATATAAGACAGTTTTAAATGGGCAAAAGGAAGAACAGGAGAAGGATGTCGTCACTAAATTGCTTCTCATAAGAATTTACTATAGAGAAAGATTTTTCTGAAATATAAAACAAAGTGATCACCAAGAGACAGAACTTCATCAAATATACATTCCACTCAGAAAAGAGAATTAATGTCTTCCCAAGGGGAATAAAATATGAAAAAAAACTAATACAAAATAGAAAACTATTTAGCTGAATCAGGTGCTTTCTCAGAATACCTTCAAACAAATTCAGAGACAGCAAACATAACCACATGGTTATCTATTTCTGATACTTTCAATCTCCCTTCTGTTTAAATACAAAACACAAAATTAAAATTATAAGTCCAGCACTCCAATTGTACTATCAGAGCAATGCAAGATATTTAAAATTTAAAGAGATATCTTCAATCTCTTCTACAAATAATACTTTCAATCTTTTGAAAGAAATACTGAAACTCAGACAAAAGAAATTAAAAAGGACTAGGGGAAAGATAAGAAAATTAATCTGATAAAAGCATGGAAGAAAGCAAACACAGCCTGGACCTGTCAATGGCATCAGTGAGGTAAAAATAAATCCCTAGTCCACTATAGGGGTTTATGTCAGATTTGAACAGGTTGCTTAACCAAGTCATGCCTCAGTTCTTCACTCCTTAAATGAGAAAATAAAAGCCTCTATTTCAGGGATTAAAAAAGTTAGGATAATATAATTAATGCTATGAAAACACTAGGAAGCTGTGAAATAATGCAAAGTAATTCTATCTTGAAGCATGATAGAACCAGCAGCCCATCAGAATGCAATACAAATCACTGTGAGAACAGGTGAATGAGGAATAAAGATGACAAAAAATGGAGACAGTGAGCAGAGATCATTTGAAGAAATATTAAAAAATGAACACTACTCATGTCTTCCTCCTCCTCCCCCTAAACTCAGCCTAAAGCACAGACATACTGTCACTTCCAGTCATTTAGCAGATTCCATGTATCTCAGGACAACCACCTACTTATGCAAATAAAAGAAATATCTGTACTTCAGCTATTGGCATAGTATTTTAAGGCTAACAGGCACTCAGATTTTTCAGAGAAAGAGTATATCGTCCATAAATTCACAGAAATCAAAGGTATAATCAGATTCGTGTACATTGGCTTCTTCGTGCCACGCAGTGGTTTAGACTAATACATCTTTCAGTCCAGCTGCAACAACAGCTGTTAGAATCACAGAATCACAAAATCATTAAGGTTGGAAATGACCTTCAAGTTCATCAAGTCCAACCATCTACTAAACATTACCATGACCACTAAACCATGTCCTGACGTGCCACATCAACATATTTTTTGAACACCTCCAGGGATGGTGATTCCACCACCTCCCTGGGCAGCCTGTTCCAATGCCTCACCACTTTCAGGGTAAAGAATTTTTGACTAATATCCAACCTAAACCTCCCCTGGTGCAACTTAAGCCCATTTCCTCTCTTCCTATCACTAATCACCTACACCCACCTCACTACAACCTCCCTTCAGGTAGTTGTAGAGAGCAATAAGGTCTCCTCTTAGCCTCTTCTTCTCTAGGTCAAACAATCCTAGGTCCCTCAGCTGCTCCTCATAAGACATTTTCTCCAGACCCCCTCACCAGCTATGTTGCCCTTGTCTGAACCCACTCCAGCACTTTAATGTCTATTTTATACTGCAGCACCCAGAACTGAATACAGTACTCAAGCTGCAGCCTCACCAGTGCTGAGTACAGGGGCATGATCACTTCTCTACTCCTACTGGACACACTGGTTTTGATACAGGCCAGGATGCCATTGGCCTTCTTAGACACCCAGGCACACCTGGGCAAATGGTAAACAATGTAGGGTCTAGCTTAAATAGATAAATAGTAAGAATTGTAATACTAAGCTGCTTTGAGGCTGGAGAAAAGTTCAAGGCACATTGTATATGTCCTATGCTGTGTTATTTCAGAAAGAAAGGACAGGCCAACATAACATCTCCCATCTGACTTCTAAGACCCCCCTATTCCATTTTTACACAATTTGGGGGAGCTTAATATGTCAAGGAATTAAAATATATTACAGATGCCTTACATGCAGCACTTTCCATAGGCAGGTTGAGACTGCCCCTGAGAAGTCCAGACCTAGTCAACATGATAAAAACAGTTAGGTTCCAAAAAAATTCATAGTCTGTTAGTGTACACAACACTGCAAAGATTAATATGATAAAATGATTTAACAGTGAGTGCCAGATTTCCACAGAATGCTTTGACCTTCTATCTAAAGAATTTTATCTGTCCATAGAGAAACTTTGAGACTTGAGATGTCTTGAAAATCTGACTCAATATGGTTGCTTTTAGAGAGAAAACAAACAGAATTAGCTTATTTATAGTCTGAAACAAACCACAATCAAATACAACATAAGATCTATTCATTAGAACTGAGATGTGTTCACTTTCATTATATCTGAATTTACCTAATTGCTCATACAATTCTATTGTTCAAAGATAAGTAGATATAAAAGGTCAAAGTATGAGTATTAAGAAAGGCAAAGACTTTTATGTTATAAGTAAGAAAAATCCCACAGACAGATACATCAGACTCATTTTTTCATATCACATTTGGAAATTACTTTCAGCTGTTGTTTGGAAAAAAATAATCTGATGTGTTAGTTTGCTAATTATTGTTAAGAAATTGGAGAAGTTTTTTTTTTTTTCTTTTCAGTTATTATTACAGTCAAAAGCATATTTGCTTATGCAATATTGTATCTATATCAGGGCAAATGAAAAACACTGAATAACTTTTGCTGTCTTTGCTATCTGATGTGCCACTATGTTAATAAACTCCAGCCACAGTCTCAAGAAATAGCTGAAAGCATGTCTTTCTTTATTTGTGTTTTATGGTAGAGTTAAACAGCTGATAAAGATACCAGGCCTGAAGAAAGAGAAGGTCGAACACAGACTATTTACACTCCACACACACACATATATATATATATTAATTAGAAGGGAAATACAACTCTCTTGTACTGTTAAGGATTTTTGTTGGCAGGGAGTTTTGTTTTTGTCAAATCAGTAGGCTGGCACTAGACAACTGTGACATCAATATCACCAAAAGGCTAAAACGCTGAGGAGTAGACCAGCAAAGGGAAAAATCATGAGTATGTCTTCCAACAGCATTTAACATACCTCATGTGCTTTGTTTATGTAGAAGAGAAGCAATCAAAGTGGCAGCAGAAGAAGGAAGTCAGTTGATAGAGAGGCAGCGTAAGTAGAAACACAAATGTTACAAATACTCTCTTGTTTTTAATGAACTAATTTGGATCTTTTTATAGATATACAACTATCCTAATATGATAATAGCTCCTATTTTTCATAAACAGTAAGCCTGTACCCAACACTAGGGTTTTTCTAACTCTTACTGCAACCTCTTCTAGGTGTTAATTATATACCCTATTCTTCTGCTAAAGAAAGAAATAATGAAAACATAAGTGAGTAGTCTTTTCACAGTTTAATTAAAGTACATTCTTCTTAATTCAAGCACTTCATCACAACTGTACTAATTAACCCTGGAGACAAACACAAGAAAAAGAGGAAAAAAAATGTGGTGGTAGGAAGCTAAACAAAAACAAAGTTTCTCTGCTGTTCCTTTTAAGACCTCTCTCCCCTCCACTGTCTTTGCACCTCTTTTTCACCCACTCTTGTTGGGTAGCCCAAAGGGATTTTGAAGCACAGCTGTTTGCTTGCAGGCCTAGGATGATGTAAACTTGTTAGCACTAGTATCCACAGATTTCCTTGGCAGTAGGTTTTTAATATAAACAAGACACCTATAATCTCTTGTTCAATCAATCAGAAATACTGACCGAGGCCTGGTTTCCTTTTCAATTAGTCCTAGTGGACAGTTAAAGCAGAGAAGGAATGATATGAGAGAGGTTGATTTTCAAACAAAAAGACAAAAGTCTTGGATTATTCAATTATGGTTTTCCATTGTCCCATTTAAATCAATAGTGTGTCAAAATGGAAAATGAAACAGACTCCACGAGTTACTGTCTCTGAATATAATTACAGTTCTGTTAAAATAATATCTTCTGGTATGCTGTAGGCTGTGCACCAGAGTAATTTCAGCTCAGGGAATTTTTTTCCTCTTTGCCGAAGTACCAACCATCAAATATATTTTAATATTTTATTTTTTTCTTGCAAGTTCTTTCATATTTACATGTGTTACTATAACCTGTGCTATCTTTCATTGTTTTATCCATCTCAGGCATAGTGATTCATTATGTGTAAGTCAGTTTATGTAAGCACATTGCTATGATAACATGTGATAACTGGGGATAGGTGCTACTATTCAGAGGCATCAGGCCTGGTTGTGACTGCATTCCATTAAGCTAGTCTGTTCTTTGCAGTTTATTTATCATAATCTACTGAATTCTGTTTATTTATTGTCAAAATCTTTGATATATAAAATTAAATTCATCATAGTTCCCTACTGTTTCTATAGTTTATAACTATAACTAGCTTCTGGTCAAGTTAAGCCCTACAGTCTTCTTTCACTCTTAAAGTCAGGATATAATGAACAACCTCATGAAATACATACAATTGCCTTTATAAACTTAGTTTCTCATTAGTAAGAATTGAAGCCTCAGGCAAAGCATGCACTTGTCCATACTCTTAATCCAAACTACATTCCAAATGCCTTGAACAATAAGTGGGACAAATGTAACAAGAGACAGGAAAAACTCTCCGTCACACAAACTAATCTGAAATTTTGTGCTGAGTTCTAATATGTTGTAAGGTATCTCTACAAATCAGCATAATTAATAGAAAATAATAAAGCATTATTATTTATTCCTGAAAGATTACAGCCATATGAGCAGAATTTATGTGAATAGGTTCTTCCTCACATACTGTCACAAGCTGATTAATTTTTCCTCCTCTTTTCTACATGAAACTGTCACTTGAATTTCTAAGTTATTTTTCCTTTCTGATTCTCACAGTACCAGAACTATCAGTTTCTTCCATTACTGAAGGTTAAAATATTCTAAAACTTGTTAACACAGTACATTGGCTTTTCACATTGCAAAAAGCCAACTTCCTGGACCTGAAGCTTTTTGGTTTTGTCTTTTACTTTCCAGGAAGGCAAGTCATTACACTGCATAGACATTCAGTGTGTTCCACAGGTTCCTTGCTCTCACACATTAGTGATGTTCTCTCCTAGATGAAAGTACAAAATCTCAATAGTGGAAATTCCTACAAAGCCCAGTGGTTATATTTGCCACTGCTGGGCGCAGGCATCGGGCTGTGTTGGGTCCCAGGGCTTAGCTGGGCTGCCCTTGGCCTGAGTGGGGCTAAACTGGGTTTACCAGGCACTGTGGCCAAGTGACCATTGCCCAGCCTGTCTGAGCTCCAGCTCTGAGTACCAACAGAAGAGGGGCTGACAGCCCCAGGCAGTCCCTGTCAGACAAATAGTCCCCCAGAGGTATTGGAGGGCTGTGGGGCAGCAAACTCAGTGTGGTTTTGGTACCTGTCACCATCAACATCAAGGCCCTACATGGGGCTGCTCCCTGTGGAGACAGGGCCCAGCTTGACCTGCAGCAGGTCACCTTGGGGAGCAGCTCCACTCCTGCAGCTCCTTGATATTCTCATCCTTCCCCAGGCATTTCTCTTCTTTCTCCTCTTCACACCCTCAGTGTGCTGAGAAAACAATGTACTGTTCAAAAGACTGCTACACATTTACAGAGATTATAAGTATATTCAGGTCTCAGCTATGGAGCCAGCCTCTTAGTTCAAGCTGTAGGGCAGCACTTCCCAAGATGAAGGTCATGGCAGTGGCAGGTGGAGTCACCAGCCTAGCAGAAATTCAATGGTTTATGTGAGGATTTCAGATTGCAGAGTTGATGAGAGTAGCAGGCATAATAGAAAAGAATGGAAATGTTTTCCATTGAGTGTGATGGTTTTCACTCTGAAGACTCTGTTCAAACCTGAGTCGCTAGAGGAATGGCTGCTACTTTCACAAATCTGTGTGACAGTATTTCAGCCTCTAACTTATCTCTTCTCCAGTGCTTGCCTTTAAAGGAAACTGAAGTCCCACACACAAGTCAAATTTTAGATCCCTTGGAATAAGAATCTTGCTCACTGGTCCCTATTAAGTGATCCTATTAAAAAAAAAAAAAAAAAAAAAAAATTACAGTACTACTATTTTTAGTTACTCCCAGTTCATCTTGTGAACTTTGTAAGTTTTACGTCAATGACCAGTAGCTTATCTCTCTACTTCCCTCTGAGAGCATCTTTGCATCCTGTCACTTGCACCACACTACCAGACTCTGCCCATGGGGAGAGATATTACATAGGAAGGTATCTGTTGTGTTGAACTTTTAAGCTATAAATCTGCCACAATTTCACCATGGCCTTTAAGTCTTTGTTTTCAGAGGTCTCAGGAGCTCCCTTCACTTTTCACAGAGACTACTTTGGAGAGTGCTGCTGTTTGAAATCACTGTGCTGTAAGCAGTACTGGGCAATCTGACTAGGCAACTGGTGTTTTTTTGATCTGTCTAGAGCCATCATCATTCACACACTAACAAAGACCTACATCAGTCGCAGACTGATGGACTTAGAAATCCATGAAGATATGACACAGGTACTCCTAGAAAACTAGAGGAAGGATCTAACACTGATCCTAGAAGAAACTTTCTAATCTGATCAAAGGAACAGTTACGTAAGCCTAGAGAAGATGCCTTCAGAGAAAGCCTCAACCAGCACAGTCATCTAGTATTTTAAGTCACTAACCCAGTATTCCAGAGAAAGCCAGGAACCCTAACCTTGATTTCCTTTACAAAAGGTAGTGATGTGACAGCTACTTGTTATTCCAGATTTTCCCTTTTCCTAGAAAAGTGAAGAAATTTTGGGGTTTGTCTAGTTACAGAAAAGGGTGGTGTTTCAAAACATGCAATGTGGTTTTTTTCTATTTAGGATAAATAATTCCTCTGTTTAACTCTGCTGGATACTATCTGAACAAACTGAGTTTCACAGAGGTGACAGAAGAATGCTGAATGGGAAGATAGTCTGTCTGACTAGTGTCTGCTGAGGAGCTAGACAGGATCACTGCTTCAGCAACTGGACCCTCCTATTTAAAAAAAGACATTGCTCACGTCAAACATGATTCAAATAATTTATAAAAAAACATGAGTAGGAAATGCATCACAACAGAGATACTTCAGTACAGTAGCTACAATATTCAATACTCCATTAAGACTCATGAGAGATTTGCTTTCAGCAGAAGTGGAATTTCGCCCAAGTTCTGCCCAAACTTCATCTTATTCTGGATCAGAATTTATGGCTTGTTCAGTGTGTACTTCTCCCTTTCCAAAGAGACCGGATGTTTGTTTGACATTGAGCACATGCTTTTTCCTCTTAAATGGAAATTAATAATTGCCCAAGACACAGAGATTATTCAAGAAATAAAGTTTTGTAAAGAAAATGTAATGAGAGTCTGCACTGTCCCAGGATGTTTGCAGAAGATGTTCATATAGCTAATTCTCTAAGCAAACCTCTCAGTTTATAAATTAAAAACATTCCTATTTCCTCAGAATATGCATACATTAATTTCTTTGGAGAGTGTGCTATTACTATAACATGTATTCCACATGAGTTTTTATTTGAAAATGTAGTAGAAGATTTAATATTCTGAATGCATAAAATCTCAACATTAAAATGCAACCAGTGACAGTTATAAGCCTTTGGCCAAAGAGTTGTAGTCACATCCCTTCCTATCTTCCTTTCTCTTCATTTCTTTTCTTTCTCTTACAATGTAATGTAAAGATAAGCTAATATTAATTTACAATGGAATGTATCTCTATTAGAGATTATTTGCATTCATTTGCTTGCCCCCATTTGTGTTCATGTTTTACACTTTTTGATCATAGCTACATTAAAGAAGTGCATACAGTACAGAAATATTGTTTCTGGCACATTAAAGACAAAGCAATTCCCCTTGCTTTATCTATAGATCAAAGGCAAGTAGGTAAAAGAGCCACATACAACAAAATTGGAATTGGACAGATAGCAATCAAAAGCTACTGCAAATTTTTGCCACAGGAGGTGAAACATATTCCTTAAACTATCATCAGGTAATTCTTCTGAAGCTAACCCTACTGTATACTTAACAGTGCACACACAGAAACAAATGTATGCTTAATTATGGCAGTCATCTTGCTTTAGCCCCATGAGTTTTTAATGGTATCCTTAAGATTTTCAGTAATTCTACGGCACTCTGCTTTTTCAGGCGTTGTATGTTATAGCTTTTCTCCTTGTGAAAGTTAAAAGTTCAGCAACAATTGCCTACTTAATTATTTTAATTATTGCCTTATGTCTCTTAGTTTTACGAAGTATTGACTTTCAATCAGAGGTTCAGTTATAATATGAAACTATGACATATTATGAAGTGGAAAAAGAAGGTTAAAATAGGGTCCTTTAGTAGGAATTTACAAACTCATTTATCTTCACAGGTTTGTATCTTATTTTTCATCTTAAGCAGGTATTTTGCTATTCACTGCTGAAAGAATGTCAGTGTTAGAGACAAAGTAATTGAACCTCTCAGTTAGGACAAAGCACAGCAGCAAGGGAAAAAAGAAATATTTTTGCAGAAGGAAAAGTGAGTGTCAGTAGGACAATAGGCAACTGAATGACTCTGGGAGGTAGTTGGTATCGCTCTACCAGACAAGTTCCTGAAGATTCAGTTATGGCACTGCAAGTGGCAGGAGAAAACCTGCAGAACTTGTCAATCATCAATACTGTGCTCAGTAAAAGGCATGCTTTCATTATTTTCACTCATTTTTTTTATATCTATCATATCACATGGAGTGTGTATTGAGTTTGCGCCTGGGGGTTTTGGTAGCAGGGAAGGGGGCTACTGGCGTAGTTCCTGTAAAAAGCTTTGGGAAGCTCCCCTAGCTCCAAGTCAGACCCACGTATGGCCAAGGCCAAGCCAATCAGCAATTCTGCGGCAACATTATTTAAGAGGGGAATCCTGTTGGCCAAGTTTCTTTGCTTTGGGAGCTCTTGTTTTGGAAAGGAGTAGGATGTAAGAGACAACCATGCAGACACATAGGTCAGTGAGGAAGGGGGGGAGGGGGAGGGGGCATGGCAGAGCAGCCATTCCCTGGTAGCCCACCAGGGCTGTACTCTCTGCAGCAACTCAACATACTGCTTGTAGAGAAAACGGGACAAAATATTTGAGGTGCGTCCTCACCAAAGCTGCATACAGAGGAATGATCACCTCCCTGCTCCTGCTGGCTACCCTATTCCCGATCCAGGCCAGGATGCTGTTGGCCTTCTTGGACACCTGGGCACACTGCTGGCTCATGGTCAGCCAGCTGTCAGTCAACACCTCCAGGTCTTTCTCTGCCTGGCAGCTCTCCAGCTACTCCTCCCCAAGCCTGGAGCACTGCTGGGGGGTGTTGTGGCCAAAGTGCAGGACCCGGCATTTGGCCTTATTGAAACTCATGGAACTGGCCTTGGCCCAGCAATCCAGCCTATCTAGATCCCTCTCTAGAGCTTCCCTACCCCCAATCAGACCAACACTTCCACCCAGTTTGGTGTCATCTGCAAACTTACTAAGGGTACATTCTATACCCTTATCCAAATTGTTGATGAAGATGTTAAACAGGAGTGGCCCCAGAGCCCTGGGGGACACCACTTGTGACTGGTCACCAACTTGATTTAACTCCATTGACTACAATTCTTTGGACTTGTCCATCTAAGCTGTTTTTTACCCAGGAAAGTTCTTGACCATCCAAGCCAAGAGCAGTCCATTTCTCCAACAGAACGCTGTGGGAAACACTTGTCAAATGCCTTACTAAAGACAAGATAGACAACATCCACAGCCTTACCTTCATCCAACAAGTGGGTTACCTTGTCATAGAAGGAGATCAGGTTTGTTAAACAGGACCTGCCCTTCATAAACCCACGCTGACTGGGCCTGATCACCTGGTTATCCTGCATGTGCTGCATAATGGAACCCAGGATGATCTGCTCCATCAGCTTCCCTGGTACTGAAGTCAAACTGACAGGCCTGTATGTCCCTGGATCATCCTTCCATCCCTTCTTATCTAGGGGTGTAATATCAGCTGATTCCAATCTGTTGGTACCTCCCCAGTCAGCCAGGACCGTTGATAAATGTTGGACAAGTGGACTGGTGAGCACCCCTGCCAGCTCTCTCAGCACTCTAGGATGTAACCCATCTGGCCCCATAGATCTATGCACACTGATGTTGAGGGACAGGTCATAGACCTTCTCCTTCTGAATTGTAGGGGAGACATTGTGTTCCTGGTCCCTGGCCCTTGGCTTGGGGGAGTGACTTTCCCCAGTGCAGATGTTCCCGTTACTAAAGATTGAGGCAAAGAAGGCATTAAGCACCTCAGCCTTCTCCTTGTCTTTTATTACCATATTTCCTCCTGAATCTAGTAGGGGATGGAGGCTCTCCATGGCTTTTCTTTTATTGTTAATGTATTTATAGAAGTTTTTCTTGTTGCTTTTTGCCTCTAAAGCCAGATTAACTTCTAGTTGAGCTCTCAACCTTCTAATTATTTCTCTGCATGACCTAACAACATTCTTATACTCATTGTGAGTTGTCTGCCTTTTCTTCCAGAGGCCACAGACCCTCATTTTTGTCCTCATTTTGAGCCAAACCTCCCTATTCAGCCAGGCCGGTCTTCTTCGCTGCTGACTTGTCTTATGGCACATGGGGATGGCCTGCTCCTGTGCCTTTAAGATTACCTCCTTAAAAAATGTCCAGCCTTCCTGGACTCCTACATCTTTCAAAACTGACTCCCAGGGGATTCTATCAAGTGACCTCCAAAACAAGTTAAAGTCTGCCCTTCAAAATTCCAAAGTGTCCATATTGCTGCCCCTACTCCTAAAATCTCTAAGAACAGAGAACTTAATAATTTCCTGGTCACTATTCTCTAGATGGCCTCCAACCGCCACATACTCCACCAGTCCTTCTCTATTCACAAACAAGAGGTCCAGAAGGGTGCCTTCCCTGGTCGGTTCACTTACCAACTGTGTGAGGAAGTTGTCCCCTACACATTCTAGGAACCTCCTGGATTGTTCCCTCTCTGCTGTGTTGTATTTCCAGCAGATACCTGGGAAGTTGAAGTCCCCTATAAGAACAACATCAAGTGACCTCAAGATTGCTCCCAAGTGCTTATAGAATATTTCTTCTACCTCACTGCTCTGGTTGGTTGGGAAGTCTATAGCAGACACCCACAGCAATATTAGCTTTATTGGCCTTGCCCCTTAACCTGAGCCAAACACTCTCAACCTCATCATGACTGTACTTAAGTTCTGAGCATTCATAACAATCCCTAACATACAGGGCCACCCCACCATCTCCCCTTCCCTGTCTATCCCTCCTAAAGAGCTTGTAGCCATCGACTGTGGCATTCCAGTTGTGTGAGGCCTCTCACCATGTTTCTGTGATGGCCACTCTGTCATAGATTTCCTGTTTCCTTGTGGCTTCAAGCTCGTCCTATTTGTTGCCCATACCCCGTGCACTGGTATAGATGCACGTCAGATGAGCTGATGATCCCAGCACCTTTCTGTGAGTGTGGGTCCCATTTCCTACCAAAGGCTTCTCAGATACTTCCCTGACTTCTAAAACATCAACAAATACCCCTACTCTTAATTTCTCGTTACATGCATATCCCTTGTCTCCACTGAGAGGACAGCACAAGAGTCCTCGCTGGCACACCATCCTGTAGACCCTGGCATGCTTCCCTTGCAAGGGCTTACTCATAGCAGGCCTAGTTATATCCCCTTCCCTCTTCAAAACTAGCTTAAAGCTCTATCAATGAGCCCTGCTAACTCCTGTCCCAGAATCCTTTTTCCCCTCTGTGACAGGTGCATCCCATTTGTTGCCAGCAGGCCAGGTATATTTTATATCAACCCATGATCAAAATACCCAAAGCCCTGATGATAACACCAAT
>JANHGN010018124.1:24191-55405 GCA_024605025.1 Megaceryle maxima
CACCTGAAATACCAGAAGTGGATAATAATCTGAAGACTTCACCAGGGTGTGGAATTTGTCTATGACACCCTTAACTCGTGCCCCGGGGAGACAACAGACTTCCCTATTAAGCAGGTCCGAATGGCATGTTAGTCCCTGCCTCCCCAAGCAGAGACCTGCTTCCATTCCCCCCCCATGACTTTGGTCCCCTCCTGCCTGGTGGCAAGAGAGGAAGGGATCCTCTGCTTCTTGTGAAGCCTCCACAGCCTGCCTTTGTCGCAGCAAGCGGCTCCACCAACCTGTCTCCCTCTCACACTCCTTGATACTCTCCGCCTCCTCACGTAATTCTGCCACCGTGCTGAGCAGATCACCCATCTGCTCACAATGGACACAGCAGTTCTCAGAGCTGCCACTCCCTGCCAGCGCAAGGCTCAGGCAACCTCCGCAGCCTGCGACCTGGACAGCCCCATGTTTCCCTGGGAGCTCTGTCTGGCTTCCCACACCCGTTGTGGTGAGTGCTGAGACCGCCGCCTTCCGCCGCGCGGAGACCATGGCTGAGCCTTGCCGTGCACCCTGCTCGCGCTTTTCAGCGTGAAAGTCGCTGCTTCGCTCTCTGGTGACCGAGTGACTGGAACAGGGAATCGATCCTGAATATGTCTGTGACTCTGAGGCAAGCACGCACTGAAGCAGTCCATTGCTTGGGAGGATTACAGCCCAAGGAAGGGACCTACACTAGCAGAAGTTCGTAGCTGACTGTTTGTGGTGGGACGGACAGCACATGCTGCTGGGGAGGGCTGTGAGGAGTTTGCCCTCTGAGGAGGAAGGAGTGGCAGAAACAACGTTGAATGGACTGAGACTGACTGCAACCCTCCTCCCTGCCCCCCTGTGCTGCTGGGAGAGAGGAGTTAGCAGAGCTGGGCCCAGTAAGAAGGAAGGGGTGGGTGGAAGGTTTATTTTTAAGATCTGTTTGTATTTATCACTGTCCTACTCTGATTCAATTGGTGGTGTTTTTTCTGTTTAAATTAAATTGATTTTGTTTTTTCCAAGTCAAGTCTGTCTTTTGCCCATGACCATAACTGGTGAGTGAGCCCTTCCTATTCTTTGTCTTGACCCTCAAACCTTTTGTTCTATTTTCTCCTCCTCAACCCACTGGAGAAAGGTAGGAGTGAGAGAGGTAGGAGTGAGCGAGCGCCTGTGCAGTTGCTTTGTTATTGCCTGTGTAGGCTCGAACCATGACAAAGTGGGATATCAATATTTGCCAGATTAACTTATATTTATTCATACTGCTAGAGAAGATTTGGATAGAGAATAGGTTATGTTTCAGTCTGCTAAAATGCAAAATCAAATAATTAAATAACAGCTTTAGAATAAAATAAAGAAAGAAGAATTATATGCTTTGTCTTTATGAACTGATGTTCATAAAGACAGCATGTCTTCTGTATTTTATTGAGCCGAGGACTGACAAGGACAGTTCTATATTCTTAGAGTTGCATGCCATTTTTTCAGAGTAGCGACTTCTTCACTAGTGTAATTCCCAAATGGGAGTCTTTAATTTGGGGAAACTTCCTGTGAACTCCTTCATACAGTGAGAATTCCGCCATGCATAAAGTACCTGGGGACATCCTGCAACTTAAAGTATTCATAATTTCTTTTAATTAGAATATTAACTTAAGTTCCTTTTATGAATGTAAATGTAAAACTGTCAGACGTGGCACAGATTTCGCAGAGCAGAGAGGTTTCTGAAATGCCCTCTTAATCTTCAGAGACCAAACACGGTTAACACTCAACTAATGAGACATCCACTCAGATATGAAAATGAAATACTTGTTTATAAACTTGTTAGTGAAGAACTGTATTATATTTGACTTCATCCAAGTTCAGAGCTTATTTCTTTACTATTTTACTTTAAAAACAATTACAGAAAAAATTCCAAGATAAGCGGAAAACCCTTTTGTCGACTGATGACTGACTAAATACATCAGGTAGAAAGATAAGCCCGTAGAGAACCAGACCAGAAATAGTGCCTTGGCCTGCAGTGTTGCAATACCTGTCTCACAGTAGGAATGTCTCAATTTAAACACTGGAAAAAATATTTTTGAGGGCTCACTATCACTGAGCTAAATCAAAGCACAAACAAGCCCTAGAGAGGTTTTACCAAGTAGCTGACTATTAGCATTGCCAGTGATCCAACTCTAGACCTCCCCTGAGCAGAGGCTGATTAACAGCTAAATGGTGCCAATGTCTGTTGGGGTTTGTGTTGTAGATTAATCAATTGAGTGTTAAAATCAAATTAATTTTCACTTCAGTTGTTATCAGCACTACTGAAAGGCCAAGTCACTTTCTCGACTGTTATATACTCCCTGCTTTCTCAAGATATCTCTATATCAAAAGATGAAATGTTGAAAAGCTAGATCTTTAATACTAAGAATACAATACCTGTACTTCAGGTTACAAACAAACTAGACAATACACATACATACTTTTTCTTACAGCCTATTTGAATTGCAATCACATAGATCAGGCTGTAACCAGAAGATATTTGAAACAGTTTTCAGGATTGTTTAATTTGGCATGCAAACCCCATGATTTCCTCACCATGTAAGCAATGCCTGTGCACTAAGGTACAAGCTAAATAGTGTACATTTCAGAGAATAATTTTTACTGTGTGATATCAAATGGTATCAGTTGAAAGTACTGTTCATGTAGGTTTCCTAAAGTGCCTTGTTAAGGTGCAGTTGTTCCAGAAGTTTCTTAAGGACATTCATGGTTACTAAAGAATAAATGCACTTTTTGACTGTAACAGAATAGAGAATGTGTTTTCCTCAGGACTTGAACTGAACTTAAAATATTAGACCAATGCATAATCCACTCCGAGGTCCCTGGTTTCCCTGCACTCTTGTAGAAGAAACACGTATGTCAGGCCTCATTGACATTTATGATTCTGTAGATCATGCTTAGGTAGTATTAATATAATGCTCAACAGTTTTGATAGGATGAAATCTATAAATATAACAAGGTGTTAAAAAGCACAAGCAGTTTAAATCTTATCTACAGAAACACCTCAGGAGCCTGGGAGAATGAAAGACAAGAGATACAGGTCTAACTTGCATATACCTTTGCTATAAAGAGTTATCTTATATTGTAATATCACATCCCTGAGGAGTAGTTGCATATATATTGCTTAATTTATTCTGGTGGAAGAAATTTTATTTTCTTATTATTTAGCAACTTCAGAAAGTTAAAATGGCAAATAATGTTTGTAGTTACGCTCTCTTGCCCTGACAGGAAAGTATAGGTAACAGCAGAAAGGCTTAAAAGGATGATATAAGGGTGAAGAAATATGGAAATTCTGATGTAACAGCTTGTAATCACAATGTGAACCAAAAGGAAATTATTTTTATTTTTTATTTGTTGCTAGATACTGTACAAGTTGAAAAGATATTATCAAGCAAAATATTAGCAAGATATTTTTCTTTACAGGTATAACATGGAAATCACCTGCTGGAAACAGAGAAGGTAATTGTTCTGGGCACAGTACATACATGTTCACTCTCTGCAAGGTAGACTAAGAGAGCTGTGTCTATCACAGCCCTGGCAAACAGGGCCAAGTGGTCACAAGCACACAATTGCTTCACTTAAAACAACTGAAGATGGATTATAGGAAGAGCACATTTTTTTGCTAAGTATAACTGGCAGATGCTGTAGAAGAAATAATGTGACATAAACATAGGGAGTTAAGGAGGACAGTAAGCCATGGGGAACTATTCCTCAACTCTTCAGCCATTGCACTGGCAATGTAACAGTGAAAAAGTGCCAAACATTACAGTTTGCATTAACTGACTTCAAATTAAGAAGAAATTACCATAATAGGAATAAAACAACGTAGAGATCAATTTAATTAAGATACAAAAAATCTGACTCAAACTCAGGGCAAAACATTTAAATCAACAATCTTCCAATTGCAACAACCTTCCAAAATGCAAAAGATTAGAAGAGTTGACTATAATTCTTTTTAAACAGCAGTGCATCACACCCACAAATAACAGTTACAGAAAATGGAAAAGGTGTGGATGTTGGGTTAAAAATTACACTCTCAGCAAACATATAAAACAAGAAGTAGTGCTGTACATGGGAATGCATTTGGGTCTCTACAGACAATCACATCACCCATGAAAGGATCAGTGAAGAACTTGTAAAAGTAATGACACATTCATACACACATACAATTAGTTGGTGAAAATATGATATGAGTGTGCTGGATAGACAGGGAATTAACATCTTTCAGAATGCCCGTTGAAAGAACACATATATGACTTAATATAAGGTCTTGCTATGGTACTTGGCTAAAGGCTTATTTTTGTCTTAAGGAGTCAAGATGAACATTTTAAAATGTCCTTATGTCCCTTATGCCCTCAAATCTCCATCTCCTTTTCTTCCTTCTATCCACTTTACATGAAAGACTTGGGTATCCTTTAATTTACCAAGTTTATGTTCCATAAGAACAGCCTAGGAAGAATTCTGCACATCTGCAAAGCAGAAAATCACTGAGTATTTCAGAAATGGTTTTGGCAACATTTTCTTAATAGAAAAAAATGGATTCTCCCAACAGAAGTAAACTGAAAGTAAAGTTTTGGTGTTATGGACTGTCTGGAAAGCAATGTACAAAACAGGCAAAAGCACAGAATTTTTTGAATATGTTACTTTTTTCAAGATGTTCAGTCAGCATTAATTAGAATTCAAGCTGTTGGCTTCCAATCTTGAGTTCAGACTCCTGCTCTCCCTTTGCCACCCACTGGGTCCTGTTATTCCCATTATAAATATCCATAAATCTCACCAGCTCTAATGGGCTTAATGCAGTCCTGCATATGCATCAAGGGGAGGATAAATGTCTCTACTTGTGCCTTCTGATACCCATAATTGTTTAGTAACTTAATGAGATAATGTTTCTAAAACAGCAAAAATCAGTGGGTGTTTTTCTATGCCCTTTAACATGATTTAGTGAGCTTTTCAGCTGAAATCATTCTAGATTTCAAATGCAGTTAGTAATTTTTTCACACAAACTAAAGGCCAACTTCTACCGGAAGACAACAGAGATAGGAAGCCTGGGAAAGCATGTTAAGAACTTTCTCTCCATTCTGTTACCTAAAGGACAATGAAAAAAAAATGCTGCCATTGTTGAAGTGAGCATATAAACAAATCAATAAATTTGAAGAAGAAATGGTACAGCAAAGGATAATCCATAAAAGATTTTTTCCTCATGAAAGATGAACAAAAGAACTTGTTTCATTAGACCAGAAAAGCAAAGGTTGAGGAGGCATAAGATTGCTGTCTTTAGACAAACAAGTAAATAAGCACAAGGAAGAGAAAATAACAACTTGAGCTAAAGAACATGGCATAAGAACAAATAGATATAGATTAAACAGGAATAAATTCAGATGTAATTTAGGAATGGGCTCTGCGACTTTCTGCCTATCAGATTTTGAAACAGTCTTTTATTGAAAATAGTGGAGACAAGAAGAACATAAGTGCTTATAAGAAAACTCAGTAAGGTTTTTAAAGCAGTTGAATTGTGCAGTGCCTGAAAGAGGTAGATTTCATAACCTAGAAGTTTCCTCTCTACCTTCTTTGTGTTCCTTTTTCTCTTTTCTCTCCCCACTGTGGAGAGCACACAAACTGAAGAAATGAATACAGTCAAGAAAAAAAAAAAAAAAGGCACTTCAATAAGCAGAACTTAGAGACACAAACATGGTTATGAGGGATAATGGCTCCACATGTTTGCTGTAAAGCTGCTATGTATTAATATCATTTTGGTTTGACCTGAATATAGCTCTGAAGTAAAACACCATTTAATAATTTTTTATATCTTGGTGCTCCTCTTCATATGCATTTGCACTGTCTCATTCTCAGGCCATGAAGAACATTGTCCTACTAACTGAAAAATTTACTTGGAGGGTCAATATGATTTGGTCCAGTTCTATTAAAACAGCATCTGTATCTATATATTTATAAGCAGATCAAAATAAGCAGAACATTTTGGTGGCAGTAGTTCCACTTACCGAATGTCTTCAAACTGCTGATACTTGCCATTTAAAAGAAATGAAACTAAGGACAGGAATTAGAAGTGTTCTTTATATACTTAATGTTAGTTTTATGCTATAGCTGCTTGAAAAGACACAAATACTCTTAAAACGCACTGATTGATCCTTCATAAATTATAGCTGACTGTAAAACAATGGTCAAGTTAGTTGACTTTGCATTTTCTGGAAGCACTTTGCCAACTAATTATTATTTGTTTAACAATGGTTTCAATGCAATTTGATGGTGCATATTTGCTATTAATCTGAAGTCATTGCAAAATACAAACAACAATTACTTTCGGAAATTACTATAGAGAACAAAGAGAAAATAATTTTGACACAGGTTTACACATTTAATTGATAAAAAAGAAACAAATAAACTAACAACCTAAATATTATTGTTTGTTGTGTCTCACTGGCAAATTGCTATGTTAAAAAATATCAAAGCTAAATCAAAGAAAAAGAAACAAACTATAACGCATGCACCTTCCTATCAAAAGTGATGCATCAAAGATCCTTATGTGGTAGAGTATCTTAGTGATCCCTCATGCTTCTTAGGAATAATCCTGGGAAAGCTGCTGGATCTCAAAAAGTGTTGTGCTTCCCAGCCAAGAGGACCACCAGACCATGGAATGCCAAACTTTATTCAGAGGAGGAAACTACATTTAGAGTATTAATAACTTTTCTCTAGGGGGTTGCATTTAAAACATCTGGGGGAAGATTTAAAATATTGTTGAGAAAGACTGGTTTAAATTCCTCAAATATTTAACGGGAGAGTATACCTTATAATCATCACCTCTCATTGAATATAATGCAAAATAAATAAATAGCACTGCGCACAGGTATACAAACGGAAACATCTTTTCTGAAATAAAATAGACATATTCAGAGATAGAAAACAAAAACTTCAAGTGCGTGGGTATTTGAAGTACTGCACTGTTGGATATGGAAGATACATGCTACAATTACTGGTTTCATTGCTTGGCTGAGTAAAATATAACTATTCTCTGAAAAAAAACCCAAACAAACAAATGCCAAACAGAACACAGAGCACAAGCCAGTAATGTAATGTAAAAATTCTATTAGAGTTATAGCTAGCATTGAAGGCAAGTTGTTTATTACACTCCAGTCTTAGTGATTCAACAATTGGAGGTACCTCAGTATTGGTACTGCATTAACAATTCTGATGACTTTAACTGAACCACAACAACAGGGGACAAGGGGATGCTTCCCTCCCTTTCTCTTGTGTCTATACAGGCAGGGTTGCACGTGGGCTGAAAAAATTCTGTTTGAAAGAGTGCTTACACAAAGGAGAAGTAATTTCTCTTTTCTTGGCATTTCTTGCTGTGAATTATTTAGTATTGATAATTTTATCCTAGAAAAAAAAGAAAAAGTTACTCTCATCTGGAAATATTCAGACATTTATGTTTTGATTCCTCAGCCAAACTCACTGCATGAAATGCTTGGAAGAGAGGTTTGTTTTCTTCAACAAGTTTTCTTTTTTTTTTAAATAATTATTCAAAAGCATGGTACTAATACGCAATGCTGGACAATCTCCCTGGCTTTAATATATACAGCACCCACTTATCTATATGTTCACTAAAATATTCAGCCAGATTAACCTTCACTGTGCAGACTCGATATATTTTAGTACTGTGGAAGGAATATTGATGTACATTGTGGCAAGTGAGAGGTTGTAGGTATGAATCACATCATATGAAAGAAACAAGCAATTTTTTTTTTTTTTCATTACAAAGACTAAAAGATGAATGTAACTTCTTTTGTAGTGAAACTACTTTTGTGTCATAGAATATCACTTTAAAATTATTTTAGAAATAAAATGGCATTATATAATAGTAAAAAAAATATATAAAGATTTAAGCATTGCCTAAATCCCCTTGAGCTTGAAAAATCACTTATACACTCATAGTGCTGGGATTTGTCTCAGCCTATGCTGTAACAAGGACTAACTTTTAATCATAACATAATTGGTGTTATGTTTCTGGGGTACTTCATCAGGTGGTGATTTAGTTCAATCACAGCATTATGTATTATATCTAATTTGGAGATTTAATTTTTTTTTTTTTTTTTTTCCCCCCAGGCTGCTCTTAGGAAGGTCTACAAGACTAAGGACAAAAATAAGAAATGAGATTTTCTTTCTCAATATATGCTTGCATTCTGTTTGGTTGTCTTGCACCATTTCTAGGATATATGTGTAAAGAACACAATGGTGTAACACAGTAGCAGACCGCTGAGGCAATATTATGAATAACACTGTCACAGAGGAACCCCTAAATCAGACAGCAGCAGCTACCCAAAATGCAGATTTATTGTAACCATAATTACTCAGCACTCCTTTTGACAAAATTAATTTGCAAGTTTGTATATCAGTCTGGAATATAGTACTATACAACTTCTTGAAGGACTATTTTTTCCAGAAAGATGAACCAAAATTTGTGCACATTCATAAAGTGAAAACCTCCCACACAAGGAGGTCTCTCACACAAAAGCAGTGAGGGCTCACTCACCAAAGAGGGGCTGAGGCTCACTTAATCCACAGAAGCATCCTTAGATGGCATCCCTGATTCAACAGGAGCATTCATGACTGCAAGGCCCACTTGGTCTGAGAGAACCAACTCAAAACTGTCTCACCATTGGGGCTCCATTTATACTCTAGTCGAGTGTGCATTGTGTTAATTCTAACTAGCTGGGGGCAAGCACACAACAAAAGCAGGCTAAGGACCCTGAAGTTCAGATTAATCACTTGAGGTGTCATTTTGCTGTGAAGTGCAAAACAAATCTTTATCAGGTCTATGGCAATTCCTGGCCTTTGTTAGATTTTTGTCGGGGCAGTTGCACCTACCCATTATGCTTTTCTTTGAGGTCTTCATCTTAACTCCGATGAAGTGCAGACCAGATTTCTGATTTGTTAAAAGCATTGGACAGACTTAAACTACAGGGATATCACCTGCAAAGCTGAGGTGTTCAGATGTTCTTCTAAACTTTCATTAACAGAGTACCTTTCAATTTCTTAGTAATGTAATAGTTCTACTTCACAATTTCTCTTGAAACAAGCTCTATAATGCCTATAATATATAGTACATCCTGCCTGAGCTTGTGACAAACTTAGAGATCATCAGTTGTTTGTTAAACAGAAATTAGCAGCAAATTTTTCATTTGGATATTATTTCACTAATCTGGGGATCTGACATTAAATATTATATTTTTAAGTAGAGCTAATTTTCTGGCAAAATAATCTGAAATTCCATTAGGTGATTATCCTTGGGTTGGTTTGTCTACTTTTTGTGAAAAAGCAGCCATTGGTTTAGCACATTTTCACTCCACCTTCATTCTCAGGATGTAGTTAAATGTCATGGGCCATCTGGCTTGCCCACAGTGAAAAAATTCTGTACAGCTTCAGAAATAAGTCCTAGTCTAACAGCTTCCATACCAGTTCTACCAATTTTAGCAGTTTCCACCAAGCCTTTATCACTAGGGTACCCTGTCACATACTCTACACACCTACATGTTTTCAAAGAAATGAGGACAGTTTATAGATGTAGACACTCTTATATCAGGCTTTCATGGACTAAACATCTAACTGCCTAAAGGGAACTATGGCAGGTAGCTGTAAACTCCTCTAAAGAGACAATGAGAAATGAGGACTATGGGTTTTATAAAGCTTGTCAAGACAATTCTAGGCATATCTTGTGTATCCCAAATAATATCCATCCTCTTCTTGTGTTTCTCTCCCTTTTGGTCCAACAGCATTAAATGGAGAATTATAACTCATGCATGTTTCCTTGATATGAAAAGTTTGTGAAGGACCTATACATTAAGTCAAAATCCTCTGTAAATCATAATAGTACCAAGATGGATATATGGTATCAGGCATTTACATTTGTATGTTCCTTTTTGTTTTTCTTTAATGTTAACTGAAACTCAATTAGTAAAGGTATACATAAGGTATTCTTCCTATTGGGATGACATCTACTGGTCCATAAAGATATTACTGCATTATGTGGGAGCGGTGTTTCATTATGCTATATGACATGGTGTGTGTACATCTACATCTATACGTAAGCATACAAATGTATACATTTAGAATATTCCTTGTGCATGTCATAAGAAAGAGTGGGAAGAAAAAAAAAAAAGGATTCTTTTCTTGTCTTCTTTCTCTTCAAAAAATACCTAAGAGCAGAGAAGCATGGCTTTTCTGTTCATCAAGTTCATCAAACTGTTGGACCTGCAGGATGAATGAATGCAGGAAAACTAAATCCTTAACCATCATGCTTAAAGGCAACATCTAGGTTGCACACATGAGTGCCCTTGCTTAGGTTAGCTGTCATGATGCTACATGATAGCTTTCAACATAACAAACATTTTTCTGGAAGGCAATTGGATTCTTTCTGTATAGAAATAAAGCTGCTTTGCAGACATAGATTTCATGATGTATTCTCATCAGGCCAAGCAAAGGATGCAAACTCTAAATGCCTTTTACCAAGGTGAAGAGAAACTACAAACTCAAGAAGGTTAATTTGTTTATTAGAAAATCACTCAAAAAAACCCAGATGCTCTGACAACATATACATTGTCAGCTGTTAAGAGGAATTAATAAATACCTAAATTACAGTGATAGTATTTTTAACCCTTTTGGCTTCCTATATATCTGATCATGGAAAGTGGCATATCTGTAATAATTCTAATTCAACTTGTCTTAACTTCATTCTGGGTATTGTATCCTGTACAGTAAAGGCATGATCCCAGACTCTAGGATTCAAAAGGGAAAATCATATTCAACTGATTTGTGATCCTTTATAACACAGTATCCATGGAAGCTTAGAAATGAACTAGAATGGTGTTCAATCTTCAGTCTTGTTTTATTCTACTTTGTGCACAGTTTTTTCTTTGAGTTTTGAGTGATATATGAAAGATCACAAAATTGGACAGAAGATAAACATATTAGGCATTCAGGTTTCATTTCTAAATGGTGACTGTACCCTTCTGTGAATCTGACAAATGTACCTCTCTGTCTGTAAGCCATTTCCTCTGGTAAAGCTTTTAAAAGGGCTTTTACCAATCACTGCTGGCATTCCTAGAAAAAAGTTCTGTGCAGCATGAAGGGAAGCACCTGAATGTTTCTGTGGCATCTGCCTGAAGGTATATGACAAAGAAGAAATGTTTGAACAACAAGACGTATTAAAGTTAATGTCCAGTTTCTACCACAGAAAGCATGACATCCCTTAACCACAAACCATCTGGGAATATTCCCTTATTATTTTTTCACTCTCTTTTCTAAATCTGGATTTATATGTAGAGGGAAGGCATAATGACTGAGGTCTGATATGACATTTATCTTCAAAAGTGAGGAGACTAATAAATCATCAATGACATTACCACAAGTGAGTTCTAAGGTCTTCTCACAAGTGAAGATAAATGACATATCAGACCTAAGCCAACATATATTACATGAAATACATAATAAATCTCACTCTCAACATAGCTGGATTTGATGGAGATGACTGAACTTACATTACATCTCAAATCCACCACCCAGAGAAAAAGAAATTAAATTTGCCAGCCAAATAAAATCACTCACTACTGAAACAGCCTCAGTATATCCCAACCTTTTGCCATGCTACTGCTCTGCAGATGTACAAGTAGCAATGTGGTAGTAAAAATCAATTTAAAAAGTCCTTATGAAACAGAGATCATTAACTCAATTTTCAGTGCGTGAAACATACCTGACTTTCATGCCCTGGGCAATATTAGATGCTTATGAAGTTTTACATATCCATGTCTGTATGTATATTTCCATGTACCTAAGATATGTACAGCTAGGTTTTATTTTAGACATTAAAGAGGACTGTAAAATTTCACAACAGCTTGTGGTTTTCTGTAAGGTCATTAGTGGCAGCTTTGCTGAACAGCTGACAAATTTTAGAATTTCTAATTAGTTTAGGTGTACAGTATTCTTTCTAGAGTCTGTGATCTGCAACTGAGATATGTCAAAAGCATGTCTGAACCAGGGGCTGGCAGCAGATGTTTAGGGAAAGTGTACAATAAAGAATATACTGGGCATAAAGACTGATACTTCCTCTGGATTTTGAGCAATTAATGAGAGACTTCCTGAGATAGACATAGCATCTGGATGGTCATGTTGAGGATGCAGACATTTCATCTATATTATGGCCATTGAAACCCAAAGTCTAATGCTAATCCTAGCTTATTTTGGTTATCCTGATAAAATTCTGCAGTGGAAAGAAACTCATCTGAAACTGAATGTTGTCTTATGTGGACTTTGCTGGGATCAGAGCCAGTTTCAGAAAATTTGAGTAACAAAGATGTAGGTCTATGAATAGAAACATTACATAAATGTACATCTCAAGTTTTGTCCATATGCATATATTAACAAGCTTTTACCCTTTCTAAAACTGTCCTGTCCCATTTACAGATACTAAAATATTTCTAAGTTTATTCTCAAGTTTTATATTAAAAAACTTTTGGGATAATACTTCAATTACAAATGATTTATCTGCGATAATATTGTATTTCATATTAATTTAGTGCACTTGTAATCAGTTCCTCTCAAAGTAGAAGACAGCCTGAGTAGCATAACAATTAAAACCAAAACATTGTGATTTTCACATTTCTCATACTGTATTATATTTTGACCATGCATAAAAGTTACTGAGAATCCAGGTTAAGTGCTAATCAAGGCATTCAACAGCCTGTGAGGATAAGAATGACACAAATTAAATAGTCTTACAGAGTGACAGCACAGGCAAGGGTGGCCCAAGGTCCCAGGTCAGAAGAGGCCCTGAGGCCATCAGAGTGACACGGTGTCCCTGTCTCCAACTGGACCCATCCCACAGCCCCAGACAGCAGGTGCAGAGTACCTGAACCACAGGGTGTTTAAATGGGGCCAAGATACTGTTTTAGAAATGGTTGTGCATTTTTAGCATAGCCTCATCTAAGTATCATTTTCATTGTATTGGAGAGAAAGTGAAAGGAGGTAACACAAATGATCTAGCTAATACCAGAGAAAGAACTCATTGTTCTTTAAACTAGCTCTTACCTCTCAAGCAAATTGCTCTTTTAGTCATATTGACTTACTTTCAACTATACTCATCTTCCTATACAACACACATCTTAAAGAATAGACATCTGCAGACTTACAGCAAAGCAAAGCAAAGGTAATCAGAAACTAAGATTCATGAAAACATCTCTCATTTGTTTCTTTTTTTTTAAGTGTCTGCAAAGACCTGAGTAAATGGGATAGAAAGATAAAACTAACTTTAAACCAATTGCAAACATCACAGAAAAAGTTGTATCTCTTTTCATTACTAAAGCTAAGAGACATTATCATGGGAAATTAAAAACTAGCTGAGACTTTAAAGGAATAATTTTTTTTTTTTAATATTCCTCAATATTCCACATTCCTAATATAGCTAATAATTTTTAAAATAAACTTTTTCTTCTGCTATCATTTGAATAGTAGTACAGAAGTTCTCCTGAAGAGGAAGGGGAGAAACAGGTTGTTTATACGCAGTTGAAACGGGTTTGTGAAAAAAATAATTAAATAATGGCATTTACAGAAAAATATCTTTTCTTTAATACTTTCGAAGGGATTAAATTGTGCTCAGGTTCTGGCTTAAAATTAGACTTTTTGTAATAAGTTTGTCAGCAAGACATGCATATGTAAACCAAATCTTTGAAAGACATATATCAAAAGAATACTTGATTAAATATCAACAGTGAAAATATTAAAAATTTAACTAGAAAAAATGTTGAATTTCTTCAGCTGAGATTGTCTCTGTATGTATAAAGATCTGAATTAGCATATATTAGCATATATCACTGTTTCTGCTTTTTTTTTTTTTTTTTTAAATCTTTCTGTTATGAATACATTACCCGGTTGATAAATAATATTTAGGATTGCTCAGGGACAACTGTAAGAAAAGGGGGAATGTTCTGCAAATTGGAATTATGAAGAATTAGAGAAGAAAGGGCCTATGAGAATCTGCAAATAACAGTTTACTATTTTCTACATCATCAGGTAAAAGTAAACAACAGAAATCTTAAAAAGTTACACTAAATTCTTTCCCAGCCTTCCACACTTTTGAAAGTGAAACTTAAGTTTGTAGCATCTGCTGAATTCACAATACAAGAAAATAGTGACCTTTTAAAAACAAACAAACAAACAAAAAAACACAAAAAAACCCCAACCACCTTTATATAGTTTTTCTGATATATAGGATATGTTTAACTAAGTCACTAAGAAGACTGTATTAATACCCATACAACAAGTCAATAGACTGCCATTTGGATTTTGCAGTTTCCAAAGGGGAGATAAAATATAATATTTGCTCTTAATACAGGATATTTTCCTGGAAAACCTTTAATTTTGATAAAAATGCTTTATTTGTCTTTTGACTCTGTCAGTAATGAGGCCTCCCAGGAAAACAAAAAAATCACTTCTGTTTTGCTTTCAGTGATTTGAACACTTGTCTAGTAATGCTGGATGAAGATCACTTCTGTTATATGGCTGTAAAATACATGCATTTTATTCAGTAAGTTTATGTTGAACCACCTCTCTCTGGACACTTCTTGTACATTACACTATTTCTTACTCTCTCTGCATTCCACTGTCCTTTGTCTTACAGCTTTCTTCTGTGGTACAATGTTTTAATAAATATGTTTTTGTTTAAGCCAAACTTCAGCTAATTACTTATCTAAATAATGTTTACTAATGGGAGAATGGCAAAAGAAAATAAATTTAAAAACAAACAAACAAACAAACCCAAAACACTCATAACAGAATCTTTTGAGAAAACAACTTAATTTCCTGCAGGATTGTTTATTTGGCACTTGATTCTTTCACCATACACATATACCTTCTTTGCTACTATAGGACTACAGGTATGGATTAGTGTTTGCTTTATTTTTTTCCTCTTGTTTCTGAGGAAAAAAAAAAAAAGACTCTGAGGTTTAAGTTTTTTGTGCATTTGATTCTTTAATCAAGAATTACTTCAGTTGGAAAGCCATTCTAGTGAGTCATCTAGTCCAGCTCAGTATAGCAGAGGGATTGATATGGTGACTTACACACATCCCCAGTGTGTGGTGTCTTGTCTAGCACTGAACAATTCCCTGTTGACAAGTGTAAAACATGCCTTGGCAGGCTGTCCAACTGCCTAACTATATTCAGTCAAAGGCTCTTTTTCCCTTATGCTAAACTTTAATTTTCATATCATTGAAGGAAACTATGCTTACATGCATACAATAGTATGATCAAATTTAATATTGGGTTAACAACATCAAGTAATGGGATTTTATAGACAGGAAACCTTTTTTCTTTTGTTCAAACTAATGACTCATAATGAAGCAATTGAACAATTAATCAGCATAAATGTATTACACTTGTACTTTTAAGAAGTATATTTTTTAGCATTTAGCCAACATTTTTGATGAGTGCATTCTCATAATTAAATGACTCAGCTATCTTCTCTCTGTGTAACAAGATAAACATTAATGGGCTTACCACCACTAGGGAGACATCTGGTGAGCTTCTATTAGCCAGGCTGATTTTGGTCAAATAGGCAAAAGTCAATCTCCAGTGTCCCTTGGAAAAGGTTGGCTCTTGATCTTGTGACAAATTGCTTCCCTGCATTTCTTTTTCTAGTGTTTTATAAGTGTTTTTAAAATAAGTTTTCATGTTAGTACTGTTTCTTTCAAACCACTGAGACGCTAACTGTTGTTTTCTGAATTGCCTAAGTTTTAACTTTCCTTATGCTGTGCAACTCTGACATATCTATCTTTCAATAACAATTTCTCAGTAAAAACACACCACAGTCGCAAAGTTGTGCTGCAACAAACTAAACCATGTATAATAGGCAACTCTGACCCTGGGCTGAAGGTTAAGTAGTTTTCAGCCTTTTAAAGTAGATCATTTCAGCTTAACTCATTCTCTTACATTTACCATATGTAAAAAATCATATTAGCACTTGTCATAACATGTACTGTCGCTATTACAGTAAAGGTTACAGGTTATTATTAACATTTGTCTACCAATTTCCCCTCTAAGAAACAATCACATGATACTTTTCTGTTTTGATACAAAACATAGCCATGTTAGTCTAACTTTTACTTCACCAGATTATTGTTACATCCACTGCCTGCAGGTCATACCCCGTATAGTGGGAAAACATTGCCTGCTGCTAAAAAAGTCCATACAGTCATAAATCCTGTTAAGACAGAAAAGGGACTAGGCAAGATGAGGTCTCCTGAGTCCTAAAAATAAAAGAGGTGTTGAATCTGTACAAGTAGTAGAAATTCAATAAGCAAGCAGCTCTTTTCAAAGACTCCTTGAAATTAAGGCATGAGCATGGAAGCTATCCACTAATTGGGGATGAAAGGAAAGGTAGAGACATTTTTAAACTTAACCCATATAACTCTTACTTGTACCTAGGTGCTCAATTGGATTTCTTATTAACACAGTCTCTAAAAATCAATCAATCAGCATCCAAAGCAACATTATTGCCTAGAACAACTTCAATGCAATTCTTTCTCCCCTTCTGAAATGAAACATCCAATTGCTCTTACAAAGTCTCCATACTTTTTTGCAAGCTTTCTTATACCTTTAAAAAAATCTACCCAGATGAAGAATGGTACCTTTAAACTGAAAAGGAAAAACGGTATTGGTCTCTGCAAACAGATGCAGAGTCCCTAGAGTTATTTAATATCATTGTTACATATCTATTGATATTTGGCATTTTCCTTTAAAAGATCATGTTTTCAGTTGCTTGTAGTTTTGGCAAATAAACTCAGACATATTTTTTCCTCTTCCTGGATATCGTGTTCACATAAGTGTGTCATAAAATTTCACACAAAAATGTTTAGCAATTTCAGGAAAAAAAGAGGAACATGCTGTTTCACCTGTCCATTCCTTCTGCAGCAGCTATAACTTCCACATGTCTCATAAATTTGACATAATAATTTAAAGAATATCAAGACTTTAGCATTTGACCTGTGCTTCAACACTTCAACAGTGCTGCTTCTGCACCACTGCTGGAGCACTGAGTCCCATGACCAGGAATATTTGCACCTTGTCCCCAGGGGAAATCACTCAGAGAGACAAATTAGGACTAGGAGTTGGTGAGGTCAGAGGGAGGGAGGGAGAGAAACTGGGAAGCTGTCTGGGATGGAAAACACAGCCTGGACTTTAACACTAGTCTTTCCCTTTATTTGCAGTCCTCTGGCCTTTTTAGTTACATAAATGGTAAACTGAGATAATTCTAACATTTCTAAATTTGCTTTAGTACTATAATTATGATGAATAGTCACAATCTCACTATTGTGTGGAGTGAAATATTCAGAAGAATTTAGACTCAAAAACATATCCATAACATGGAAGTGCAACTAAAAGCATACTGTATTCACCCTAGTATATGCAAGTCAAACAGGAACAAAGTAAAACATTTTAATATTGCTGAAGCTGCATTTTCAACTGAAAATTGTTTGTTGAACTGTTTAAAGATGTCCCTATACAGAGGATTTTAATATTTTTACAAATGGTTCTAAAGTCTGCTGCCTTCAGCGTATTGTATTTAATACAGCCTTTGGCTTCTTTCACTCAGGTTGCAAAGTCCTTCCCCTAGCAGAATTTCCCATTCATATGCTGGCTTTTTGCCAGCTGGATGTTAACAAAGTACACAAAAAGGAACCAGCCAATTCCTTACAATATTTCCTCTAATCTTTATTCTCTTTTTCGTATTATTTCTCTTCCTTCTGTTCTTTGCCTCCACAGAATTCTGAATCTTCCTACAGGTCTCACTGTATTATTGGTAATGTGAAGTTACTATAAAGCATAAAATCTCCTTACTCTAGCCTCATTCTCCAAAGGAAAATATTGACTTAAAACCCCCTACACCAAAGAAAGCCCAAAACCACCCTAAAACCAAAACCAAACAAAAACCCAAACAAAACCAACATTAGGCTAACAAATACATAAGAACTAAAGTTCAGGATGAAGTTTTTTTGTTAGTCTGGATACATTTTTCCTAAAAAGTTTTCTTCAGAGCTTTTAAGTTGATTTCAAAGTATTAGCAGTACCCAGAGGGTTCAAAAATTACTTTGCTTTTCTTACTCTCACTTCATGACTTGAGTTGTGAAGAACTGTATCTTGGTGCGAAAAACATTAAATACTTGAAATCATGAAAATGGACAACAGAAGCTCACAAAATTTATCTCTGTGCTGTGTTTCATTTTCTACAAGTGCTCATTTTTGTTGCTATTGCCGCTATCAGATACTTTGCACTTAGGAAGTGTCATGCAAGCATTAGGAAAATAAGTAATATCAGCATATTTTACATAGTAGGAGTTGTTCAAAAGAAGACGTCTGGATGAATATGAGGCAGCAGTGTGCCCAGATAGCCAAGAAGGCCAACGGCATCCTGGCTTGTGGAAGAGCCTGAGCAACATTTGGACCCGGGGTTCGTATTTGTGATCACTTGGTTCAGGATTAAAAGACAAATGAGGTTGTATATTGGCTAGGAAAAGTTCTGAACTTTATTAACCAATGAGAGAAGAAGTGATAAAGAGAAAAAATAGGAAAGGAAGGAAATAAACAGAGAAAAAACAGTTGCCACTGTGGAATCAGCAGCATCCTGTGGGGTCTATGCAGCCTGTGGCGGTGGCAGGAGAGAGAGAGAGAATAAAGAACCATGTATACTGGTGGTCGTGGGGGTGGTCTGGTCCTATGTCTCTGACAATCCAGGTAGGTCCTTCAGTGGCCATGTGATGATCACATGGTACCCTGAATATCAGGCTTCCCTGTTCTCACCTGTCACATGCTGTCCATGCGCCCCCGGGGGTGTGTCGGCACCAGCAGCAGGAGGCAAATGCACAGGCCCGAGTCAGATACAGGATGCAACTTAAAGTTCTAAAGGTGATGTCTGAGACAAAACAAAAATTCTCTGAACTGCCTCTTACAGCTTGTATGGGAAATAGCAGGGTTAGCAGGATGAGGGAAGTGATCATATCCTTGTGCTCAGTACAGGTTAGGCTGCAACTCAAGTACTGCGTTGATTTTTGTACCCTAGTACAATAAAGACATTGAGGTGCTAGAGTGTGTTCAAAGAAGGGCAGTGAAGCTGGTGAAAGGTCAAGAGCACAAGTCTGATGAGGAGTGGCTGAGAGAACTGGGGTTGTTTAGCCTGGAAGAAAGGAGGCTCAGGGGAGACCTTACCACTTGCAACCACCTGAGAAGAGGTTGTAGAGAGGAGGGTATCTGCCTTTTCTCCTAATACCAAGTGATAGGACAAGAGGAGATGACCTCAGTTGCACCAGGGGAGGTTTAGATTGGACATTAGGAAAAAATTATTCACTGAAGTGGTTGTAAAGCATTGGAACAGACTGCCCAGGGAAGTGGTTGGGTCATCATCTCTGGAGGTATTTAGAAGTTATGTAGAAGTGGCACTTAGGAACATGGTTTAGTGGTGGGGTTGGCAGTATTAGGTTAACAGTTGAACTTAATGATCTTAAAGGTATCTTCCAACCAAAACAATTCTATGATTCTAAGACAGTCATGTGTGAGGGCTTCAGCTGGGATCAGTAGTGTGGACATAACTAGAAGTTAGTCACTGCCTGCTTAGCTTCACTGTGCTTCTTGGAGGGATGCAGCATACTCATCTGACATGTTTGTCTTCAACCCTGAGCATAATCCCAGGTGCAGTAAATCCAACACCAGGCACATCTATCCACCACTCCAGAGCAAGTGCCTGGACATGTGCAGGGAAGGGTAAATTTACCCACACATCCCAGTCTTTCCACACTTAGGATAGAGGCTGTCTCTGAACACATAGTAAATCTGTCCTATTGCTCTTGAACACATAAAACAGGGCTTGTTACATTCAATGTCCTCCACCACCACTGGTACAAAGTAATAATTCTTTGAGACTAGAACATGCAGCCTGCAAAGTAAAAGTATCATCATCGCAGGCAGTATTTTCAAATTAATTTAACTGGATCCACTTGAAAGTTTAACCATAGCACTAGTTGCTCTCCCAGATGGATATTAGAAGAGTTTGCAGCTAATACACTAGATTCCTGATCTCTGCCTGAAAGAGACCAGTAATTTTAATGGTAAGAAATGTATGTGGGTTTAGTATGGAAGGGGAAAGAAGGGGTGGAAGAAGATAATGCATATCTTCCTAAGGAACTGTATAGGTGAGGCCCACTAGCTGCTTGGATGAGCACACCAGAGGATAATAATCTTTTTATTATGTTGTTTTGGTTTGTTTGTTTATTTGTTTTAAATAAAATAGTGTTACAAAATACTTTTAAGACTTACAAAAGTTTCAAATTTTGTTGTTGTTTTGAGAAAGATATAACTGGTAGCAGGTAGCTGTTCTAAGTAGCTGCTCATGCTTTTTTGCTGAAGGTAGGGAAAAAAACAACCCATCTCATTGGGCTTTTTTTAATTTGTTTTTAGAATTGTGACTCAATGTTTTACCATGCAGTAGCTATTCTGCATGACTTATTTAAAGTTATGAGAGAAGCCCTTGTCAGTTTTACTTTTTCATATTAAGCACTGCTCCTCTTGTGTTGCCTTATCTGACTAACCTTCAGGAAAAGGAAAGAGGGTATAAAAATAAAATAAAAAAAAATTACCTAAAATTTCCAGAACAGTAATACTGCTCTTTGTTAATTCATTTTTTTAGTTCCTGATTATCATCGAGTCTAAATTACATTAAAAATGTAAAATTAGAACTATTTTTTTCTTACATAATGCTTTAAACATGCATGCTTTCATGCCTTCAAATGCTAGTTATTGTAAGATATGATATCATTAGGGCAGGTCTATTTGTAAAAGAAACTTTTGTAATATCTGAATTTAAGATTATGCAGACAGTAAATAAATAGACAAGCAGATTGACAGTGAGGAAAAAAAGGTAATGGGAGAAGGTTTAGAAAGATGCATTTGCTGAAGCTAGTCACAAATGGCCATTAGTATAAACAGTCCGAACTGGCAGAGATTTGTAGGTATCACTGCAGAGGGAGTTTTAAGGAAGGATTTGAAAGAGGATAAAGTTATGTGATCTACAGAATTATCAGTGATATTAAATAGGCAAGGATTTAAAGTGGAAGGAAAGTTTTTAAGTACTCTGTACTTTAAGGACAAGAGTTATACTGTGAGATAACTATTTGTTGTCCTTAATAGCGTTTACAGTTTTGCACAGGTAGTTGCCTAGAGAGGTTTGGTGTTGGTCTGGAGATTTATATGAAAGATTTATCTGTACAATAGTTTCCTGTTTAGGTGAAAAATAAAATGTCAGAGCCTTAATATCACAAGTTCAAGGCATGTACTTGTCAGGCAAGCTCCTACCTTGTGTAGAGGATGGAGGGGTGACTAAACAAGCTACAGTTGCAAAATTAAACTACAACCCAACATTTATGTCTCAGGGAAGAGAGGTCTTCACCAACTATGCAAGAGTTCATCTCTTGTTGACTGGTGTATTTACCTGCTAAACTGTTATTTTATTATAAATTATGTGAAATATGATACCAAGTATTTTGGAAAAGGAATGTTTTGACAGTGACCTGTTCAATTTTTGTGAACCACTTGTTGTGGTTTAACCCCAGTCAGCAACTAAGTACCACCAAGATGATTGCTCAGTCTCCACCCCAGCAGGATTGGGGAGAGAATCAGAAGAATAAAAGTGAGAAAACTCATGGGTTGAAACAGACAGTTTAATAGGTAAAGCAAAAGCTGTGCATGCAAGCAAAGCAAAGTAAGAAAATCATCCACTACTTCTCATCAGCAGGCAGGTGTTCAGCCATCTCCAGGAAAGCCAGGCTCCATCACACATAATAGTTACTTGGGAAGACAAACACCAACATTCTGAACATGTCCTCCTTCTTTTGTCTTCACACAGATTTATATTGCTGAGCAGCACATTACATGGTATGGAATATCCCTTTGGTCAGCCACTGTCCCACTGTGTCCCCTCCCAGCTTCTTGTGCACCTCCAGCCTACTTGCTGGAGGGACAGTGTGAGAAGCAGAAAAGGCCTTGAGTGTGTATAAGCACTGCTCAGCAATAACAAAAACCTCCCTGTATTATCGACACCATTATCAGCACAAATCCAAAACATCCCCACACTTACTACTATGAAGAAAATGAACTCTATTCCAGACAAACCCAGCACATTCTCCACCTCCTATTCCACACCATTTACATAATGATTTGGTCTCACACTATCCAATGCAACCTCCTTAACCACCATTCCCTTTCCCATCCTTTGATATAATACACAGGTATCATTAGTCTACAGATCACTGTGGCAGATGCACCCACCCTGACAATGACCGGGGCTTGACCAAGACCTGACGAAGATCAGAGCTTTATAGTCATTAAAACCTGATTACTTTATTTCAGGCCTTTACTTTCCCTTTGTTGTGTGCTTGCATCCAGCTAATTAAACAGGTCAGATTCAACTAGGGTATATATGGATTCCTGTTGGAGAACTGCCTTGAGTCTGTCCTCCTTGGAGCAGTGGGTCTGCTGTCAGGGACTTTCCTCTTGGACTAGGATGCTGCTCAATGAAACTTCACGTAACTGAATGAGCCCTCACTCCCCTATTTATTGAGTGAATATTTCTGGATATATTCTTGAGTGAGCATTCACCTCTTCATGTGTGAATGATCTCCATTTCTTGGTACTCTTGAGTGGGAGGTTTTCCCTTTTGTGAGTGAGTGTGTGCACATTTTGGGTCATCTTTCTAAAAAGGAATAATGGTAAAACTTAGGAGTTAGTTGTGTAGTATTATATTTCCACCTGACATCCAAACTTGTAATTTACTTTGGTCTGTCAGAGTGCTGGGTAATTTTTGATTGGAATAAATATGAATTTTGGATAGCTATGCTGCCTGTTTTGTGGGTGCCTCTTCAACAATTCCCCCTGTAAAATATTGACAGAATGTCCACTGAGTTAATTTAGTCCATGACTTTGGCCTCCATTTGTTATGATGGTTACTCAAGACAGAACTAGTAGTGTGTTGCATGGAGTTACTGGTCACCAAAGCCAGCTCAGGTTGGGTTGCAACAATTTGAAGGCATTTCCATTACAGTCTCCACCCCTGATCCCTTTGGATGAGACCATCGAGTTTAACATTGCAAGGCACTCCTCCCCTTGCCCCTATTTTGTCTCAGACTTACCCACAGACTGCCATCCCACAGTTGTGTACCTGCTCCAAGTGGAGCCATATCTATGACCACAGAATTTTAAGGGTTACACCTGCTGCTATATAGACATCCACAGTATCTCTGAGGTGCATCTGTTCCATTGTGGCCTTATCCATGGCCCACAATGCCTTCAGATATATGGCATTACCCACAGCCACAGTCCCTTTAGGAGTGAACCTGCCCCAACAGGGCCTTACCTATGACTGAAGTCTGTCCAGGGAGCTACCTGCTCTGTTGCAGGCTTATCCATGGCCACATGCTCTAGCATGACTTCATACACAGCCAGTGATGCTTCAAGGTGTACCTTCTCCATCATAGATTTATGTTTGTGCCACAGTCCCTTCAGAGGTATGCCTGCTGAAGCACAGAAGCAACCATGGCCACAGATGCTTCAAGATGTACCTGCTTCTGCATGGACTCATTCACAGGTCACAGTCTCTTCAATTTGAGGTCACACTGGGCTTCCATCCTGTCCAGTACAGCTGTACAGAAACAGTGGTCATGCCCTGGCCATCTGCCAGTCCAGGTGTACCACTATTGCTGTTATCAAAATGTTCCCAGGCATATCAGAATAAGATGATAAACAGTATAGCAAGCAGCAAAATCAAAATAAGTCAAGCAAGCACAGAAACCGGCCAACTAATAGGTAAACAGAAATAACAGCTATAAATTCCATCTAGCATATTCCCATCAAACCTCTTGTTATCTCAAGCCCTTCAAGCCACACATTGGGTGCCAAAAATGACTGCTGTGGTTTAACCCCAGCTGGAAAATAAGCACCACATAGCCACTTGCTTGCTCTCCCCTGTTGGGTCATGGGAGAGAACTGGAAGAGTAAAAGTGAGAAAGGTTGAAATAAAGACAATTTAACAGGTAAAATAAAAGCCATGCACACAAGCAAAGCAAAACAAGAAATTCATTCACTGCTTCCCATTGGCAGGCAGGTGTTCAGCCATTACCAGGAGGCTGGGGGACATTACTTGTAATGGGTACTGGGAATGATAAATGACATTACTTCAAATGTGTGTGTCCCCCTTCCTCATTCTTCTCCTAGATTTATATGCTGACTATGACATCCAATGGTATGGAATATCCCTTGGTAAGTTGGGGTCAGCTGTCCCATCTGTGTCCTTCCCAACAACTTGTGTGCCTCTAGCCTACTCACTGGTGGGTTCGTGTGAGAAGCAGAAAAGACCTTGACTCTATGTAACTGGCACTCAGCATTAAGAAAAACATTTCTGTGTTATTTTATCACCACAAATCCAAAAAACAGACCCATCTTAGCTACTATGAAAAAAATAACTCCATCCCAGCCAAAAGTAGCACACAACTCAATTCACCCTCTTCTTTCAAGTTGTAATCCATCTAGAAGGTGGATGTGTAGAAAGATGTTTATGGCATAGAATGTGTCAGAAAACTTTGTCTAAGGTGGTTTTGCTTAAACTCCCATACATCTGGATACTAGTCCAATAGACAGCTGTGTTTCAAAATATCTCCATTTCATGCATAGAATTTAAAAGTGGTGTGGCTTTTTTCTCTTTTTTTTTTTTTTTTTTTTTTTTTTCTTTGCACTCCTCTCTTGCTGAGAACACAGCTTTTATGGTCTTGTAGAATTTAGTTTTCTCCAGAGTTTGGTCAGAACAGTGATGATTTGAAGTAATTTCTACAGAAGTGGATTTTTGGATTAAGGAAAAAAAAAAAAGAGTAACAAAAGGGTTCTTCAGGATAGGCTACAGAATTGAATGGTGTGCCTGAGCTAAGTGATACCATGAAAAAGTCCAGCATGCTAAGGAGCTTTTGAAAACTGCTTAGGGGAAAAATTCTGCAATGAAAACCTGGCTAATCCAAAAAATATTCTGCTTTCCCCCTTATATAAACTGCAATAATTTGTTTTCTTTGAGCTGTTTTTATGCTGAAGAACAAGAAACTGCATAATCAGACCTACTGAAAGAGCTAGCAGGGAGGAGTGGTTGGGGGAAAGCAGGCAAGAGAGCTATTTTTAAAAGAAAACTAGTGTTCTTTAATGGTGGAGCCCTGCCTGCCAGCACAATGTTCACTTCTGTTCCATTCAGCTTCCATTTTTACTGGTTTTATATTGACAGACCTGTGGTGCCTTTTTTCTACACTTCTGCTGTCTTACCTTTTAAGCATCATTCTTGCAAGAAATTCTGGCAACTCTTGTGTAATTGTGACCACATAACACTAAATACTAGAGAAACAGCAGGTAACATACACCTGAAACCTATCCAAAATAAGGAAGACCACAGCTGTGAAAATGTAATCGTTAAGCCTCTGACAATAAAAATATTTCTATATAGGAATTGCAAGCTACCCTTTGTTCTACTCTAATGAAAGAAACAGGACTCTGCAGACTGTTTACAACAGCTTTTGAATTTCCACATCTTTCCAGTGAGTTTTATGTGGATTATGGACAAGAAGGCCAATGGCATCCTGAACTAGATCAGAAATAGTATAGCCAGCAGGATGAGGGAAGTGACTGTACTTCTATACTTGGCACTGCTGAGGCCACATCCTCAGGTACTGGGTTCAGTTTTAGGACCCTCACTACGGCAAGGGTAATGACATTGAGGTGCTGAAGCTTTTCCAAAGAAGGACAATAAAGCTGATAAAGGGTCAAAAGCACAAGTCTTATGAGATGTGACTGACAGAACTGGCATTGTTTAGCCTAGAGAAAAGGAGGCTCAGGGGAGACCTTACCACTGTCTGCAACTGACTGAAAGGAGGTTGTAGTGAGGTGGGTCTTGGTCTCTTCTCCCAATAACAAGTGATAGGACAAGATAAGATGGCCTCAAGTTGTGCCAGGGGAGATTTAGATTTGACTTTAGGAAAAATTTCTTAACAGAAATGGTTGTCAAGCACTGGAAAAGGCTGCCCAGAGAAGTGGTTGAGCTATCATCCCTGGAAGTATTTAAAAGGTGTCTAGATGTGCTGGTGAGTGATGTGGTTTAGTGGTGACCTGGCAGTGCTGGGTTAATGTTTGGACTTGATGATCTTGAAGGTTTCTTCCAACCAAAATGATTCTATGATTCTATTCCTGATTAGTCAATGCAAAGTAGCAAATAAACTTTAGCAACCTTTTCTTGTATATGTAACTGAGCAATATTTGTACTGACTGTAGTTATGTAACACATGTGGGTACACATGTGTACATATACCCACATGTGGGTGTATTATAAATATGTCCATGAACATATTAAACTAAGCTATGTTTTTACTAATTGGAAAGCCAAGACTTGGTTATTAAAGGCTTTGACACTTCTAGCAACAGTGGGAATAGTTTCACTAACTGAGGTCGTAGAATAGCCCAGACTGTCAAGGAGTTTTGTTTTGTGGGGTTTTTTTTCTGATGTAGTTTTACTATGTTTGGTTTTATATTGACGTCATCCACCTTGCCCCAAGCCCTGCATACCATTGCCTCTTTCCTCTATGTCGCAGTCCTAACATAGAATTTTTTTATTTCCAGAATAAGGAGATAAAGGAACAGGAATAGCCTGCTCACTCACCAGCAACCTAATGAAGTATTTAGTATGGAAGGAAATGGCAGAAAAAGTAAAAGACCTGTAGGAGTAAAACTATATAAAAGGACATCAAATTTACCTCAAAGTACACTTCACTGGGGTGTGGATTTTCAGAAGAATATAAAATGAGTCTGTACAGTTGGCTTCTGGAGAAGACTGCTTAGCTACAGAGCTTGATTCTAATGCACAGTAGAGAGGAGGGGAAGAGGACAAAGACCTCAAGCAGAGGGCCAGAAGAAGTGTAAGCTGATGAGAGAATACTGCTTTGAAGAAGTAGGTTAGCAAAAGGACATTGTCAACCTTTCAGTATGCTAAAATTTTGCCACATTTCACACAGTGCATGTAGATTGTGCTAAAGCCCTTAAAGAAATAGAAGTATGCGGCATGTCCTGTATCCTGCACACTTATTCTTCTGTGAGACAAGAGTGACTGAGGGTCATAGTCCTTGCTGGCATCAGCAGGTATATCTGGCCTGGAATCAGTGGAGCTGAACACCTGCTCCTGGCAGCAGTAGCTTGTCCTAGTAGAATTTTTTTTTTTTTTTAATTTTTATTATTTGTTGTTGTTGTTGTTGCTGAGTGATAAAATCTCAAAGTATTACTATTGAGAATATACATTCCATAAGGATGATAATACAGTATGTAACATTCTGAATATGTTATCCACTTACCTCTGTTGTGTGGATTATGTTTATCACCTGAGATAAAATAATACACTTAAGGCAAAGAAAATCATACTTTTTTTCTCTCAGAAAATAATTTTCTAAATGCACTGGAAGAAGAGGCTTGCTTTCCTTCTGGGTAGAATAAACCCCTTTTTTGTCTGAATGAATCATTTTCATCTTCCTATTACTGTGATTTCAGCTCTGCAGAAGCATGACTCCTGTGGATGGCAACAGGGATTATCTAGTGATTATTGCATAGAGGTGCATGCATAGAATATTTCAATGCTATTATGTCAAGTGCACATGCTGCAGAAGCACAGCTTCTGCCTTTTTTTTCTTTCCATCCTCCCTTTCTTTCTTTCTTTCTGCCAAGCTATTGTCTGTGCTGAGCTTACTAGTGACTGTATCCAGTATAGATTTTGGGGTGTGGAATAGCCACAGAGAATAAAATAAGCAACTAGGAGACAATCAGATACCTATGCTGGTTCTCCCAGGCCTTTGAAGACTGTACCCGCCATGGTAAACAGGGATGATTATGGAACATTTGTGGGTGTCTTAGGTTTGGGATATAGGTCTGTAGATTTTTGGGTTTTTATTGGAGGAGGAAGATGTACGTTTTGGTTTTCGGGTTTTTTGTTTTGGTTTGGTTTGGTTTGGTTTGGTTTTTTTGAGTGATCTTCTTTCTTTCTCCTTCATCCTGAGAAATAAAAGATCCAGAGACACAGTCAGAGAGTTACCTGAAGATCTGGAAGAGGAAGAAGAGAGGCTTTTGCAACAGCTATAAGAGGGAGATCTTGCTGGGAAAACAACCCCTCTGAGGTTGGCTCATGCTCTCAGCCATGCTACTGTTCTGAACAAATATTACTATGTTTATTTAAAGATGGGTGTATCTTACTATGTTTTATTTAAAGATAGTGTATCTTAATGCTGCTGGCTAAGGACTTCTTGACAGTAGAGGCAATACTGATATGTCTCAAGGATAAGACAAAACTCAGTTTTATAAATCCAAGAAAATAAGTTCTGGGAAACATGGAAGAGGGTTGGACAACATCCTTGGGCATAAAGAAAAGGCAGAGGGCTGGGAGGGACTGTGAGACATGAGCAGCTGGAGTTATGGATGCTATAGGTTGAGAATAAAGCACGAAGGGATTAGTGGAGATACCACTCTGTAGATGGGAAAAAGGGTGGAGAAGGATGAGTGAAGCTAGAAATGGGGAAAGGGACTTTAGGGAAGCAAAGTGAGCAGTTCTGGCTGCACAGCCTTTAGAGGAACAGGCTGCTGGTTTTCTGCTTCATTCTGGGCAACTGTCTGCTTATCCTGAGTCCTGTCTATGACAGTCCAGGCACTGAAACAGATCTTCGGTACAAGAATTGTGCAAATGATTATAATGAACTGCAGATGTCTTGAAAATACTACAAGAATATTTGAGACTAAATTAAATATGTAGAATTTAGTATGATCAATGGACTTCAGAAAATAAAGCCCCTGCTTTTAGGGAATTCATCAATAGATGCTGTAGCCCTGAGCAGGTAATACACAAGGCTTGTATGCCAAGGTGAGTATTTATCTAGCTCTTAAGAATATCAAGAGGAAAAAAAACCAAAATACAGTATGTGTGGGTTTGATGAGCTAAAATAGGAAATAAACTCTTTTTCTTACTTTCTCTGTTATCTAGAGACCTAGGTTTTTTCCTAGTACAGAAGGTGCAGTGTAAACATGTTCCGGTTTGAGATAGAACAGAACTAATTTTGTTTAGTGATTTTATTTTTCAGGCAAGTCTCTTCTAACTAGCTGCACCTTCTGAAGTTAATGGCATATGTTTGCAGACAGTGTCTGCTTCTAGCAGTGATAACACCTGCTGTTTATAATTACTACCAAGGACTGGTGTGCAGAAATGCTCTTGCTTACACTTGCTCCTATGGAGAACAAGGTCACTGTTAAATCTTGAGCAGCAAATTGGGGGGTGCAGAAAGTAAAAGGCTGCACCTGCAGGGAGAAGCAGACAGGGCAGGTGACCCTAAAGTGACCAGCAAAGTATTCCATTCCTTATACATCATATTCAGTATAAAGCTGAGGGTTCATGAGGGTCAATTTCTCTTCTTCAATTGACAGAATCCAATGAGGATTCTGTCTGTTCTGCCTTCAATCCTGATCCATGTATTCCTGAATCCAGTTCCAGAATCCATCTCCTAAATCTGCTTCCAATCTGCCACTGAGTCCAGTCTGGGACTTCCCCAGTGCCTGCTCTACAGCATCAGTGGTAAAGGTGACATAATTGCCACCAGGGTGGTTGGATTTAATACTGGCTTTGTATATATTTGTACATATTTATTTTTATTATTATTAATTTTCATTAAAGCTGGTTTAGTTTTCCAATACATAAGTCTCTTTCTTTTTACCTTTCTCTTCTCCTTGGGGAAGGGAGAGGAATTAATAGATAGTGTCTGTCATTTATCTAGAGGCCAGCCCATCCCTAACCCTTGACAAAACAAAAGGGCTTCATAAAATGGTGTGCAAGGAGAAATAGAACACAAAAATTCAAATCATCAAAATACATACTTCAATAAAGGCAAATGTTTTGTTGGAGATACAGTGATGGCAAACACTCGTTACTCTAGAAATTATTTAAATGTCTGAGTTCAGCAAATGCTTACTTTCTTATCTACCAAGATAATTTAAATATTTGGGTGTATACAGAAATACATACACCTTTTATCTTCTATTACCTTGCATTTTTGACAAAGCAGACACAGCATGAAATTTCTTGCATCAAGTGATAAATACACAATGTATTCACATTATTAAAAAATTCTAGTGTACTCTCTTTTTAACTGTGCTTTGCAAACCAAGAATATTTGAGCAATACGCTTTGATTTCAGATCAGGTAAGCTAGTTGAAACCATTAACTTACATCTGCATCACAGTGAGGTCTGGTAGATATGGATAGGCAGGTGACTTAGAGTTGGAAGAAGAGTCTGAAACTCCTATGCCATGCTGCCAAGTCTCAGATTAAGTCATAGTTCCTCTTAACAATTTAATTTGTGGGAAGGTAGAGGGGAGAAGGGCAGGATTTGTCTGTCCTACTTGGCTGTAGCAGTATACAATGGATGTCAAGTCTGGGTCAGCCATATTGGATTACTGCTATGGTCAGATGATTATGGTCAGATTTTCAGGGTGAGGTTTATCTCAGCCTATTTTAGGATTCTCACCTGAAATGACTCATGCTCATGATACTCCTTTTTCTCTTACCTAATTATATATGCTGTATGATTATATTATAGATCTCTATATATGAGTTAATATATTGTCAGGTAGATGACTCCTAATCTGTCATGATCTAACTGGGTAACAGAAACTGTGACTTACCTGAGATTTGGCATCATATCAAATCTGAACTAAAGGTTGATACTCTAGGCTTAGATTAAGGTGTTTCTTGTCTGTATGTTGTGGTGGATAAATCCCACAATGAACTGAGCATGGACAAATTCTCCCCTTTTTACATTTTATTCATCTAATGCATGAATAGGAGTTTCTCTGTGCCACTACAAAACAATACCTGTGGGAGACCATAATGGACAATTGCACACAGACCAATGTGATCAAGCGAATGCTGTTTATTATGGGTTACACAGTTGCTTATATATCTCGTTATCCCTAACATGCGCTACTATCCCCTACATGATTGGTCACTACTTAAAAGCCATGCACCC
>JANHGN010018125.1:0-24829 GCA_024605025.1 Megaceryle maxima
CTGGTGTGTCAGCCACTCCTCCCAGCTTTGTGTCATCAGCAAACTTGCTGACAGTGCACTCTGCTCCCTCATCCAGGGCATTGATGAATACATTGAGTAGTACTAGTCCCAGTACCAAGCCCTAAGGGACTCCACTAGATACAGGCCTCCAACTACACCCTACCCCACTAACCACAACTCTCTGCCTTCTTTCCTTCAACCAATTAGCAATCTACCTCACTACCTGATTGTCCACACCACACTTTCTCAGTTTAGCTGCAAGGATGCTGTGGGAAAGTGTCAAATGCTTTACTGAAATCCAGATAAACCACATCCACTGCACTATCATCATCTATCCACCTGGTTACATCCTCACAGAAGGCTATCAGGTTGGTCAAACACGACTTCCTCTTGGTAAAATCATGCTGACTGCTCCTGATGACACTCTTTTCCTTGATATGCCTGGAGACAGTGCCAAGAATACATTTTTCCACCACCTCTCCAGGGATGGAGGTGAGGCTGACTGGTCTGTAGTTACCCAGATCCTCCTTCTTGCCCTTTTTGAAGACTGGAGTGACCTTTGCTTTCCTCCAGTCCTTGTCACCTCTCCTGTTCCCCACAACTTACTAAAGATGATGGAGAGTGGCCTAGCAATGACTTCCGCCAGCTCCCTCAGCACCCATGGGTGCATTCCATCAGGGCCCATGGATTTATGTACATTCAGATTACTCAACTGATCCTTAACCCAGTCCTCATCAACTAAGCAAAGCTCATCTTTTACCCTGACTTCCTCTGGGGCCTCAGGGGTCTGGGGCTCCTGAGGACAGTCACTAGTAGAGGCAAAGACAGAGGCAAAGAAGGCATTCAGTAACTCCACCTTCTCCCTATCCTCTGTCACCAGGGCACCCGCCTCATTCAACAGTGGGCCTACATTGCCTCTAGTGTTAGTTTTATCTGCAGTGTATTTGAAGAAGCCTTTTTTGTTTTCCTTGACCTCCCTCGCTAGGTTTAGCTCCAAGGAGGCTTTAGCTTTCCTAGTTGCCTCCCTACATTCTCTGACAACAGTCTTATATTTGTCTCCAGTGGCCATCCCCTCCTTCCTGGATCTACAGACTCTCCTCTTCCACTTGAGTTTGCCCATCAGTTCCCTGCTTAACCATGTGGGTCTCCTGGCCCCATTTCTTGATTTCCTACCCGCTGGGATGCTCTGATCCTGAGCTTTGAAAAAATAGTCCTTAAAAATAGTCCAACTGTCTTGGGCCCCTTTACCTTCTAGTACCCTGTCCTGTGGGATTCCCCCCAGCAATTTCTTAAAAAGGTCAAAGTTGGCCCTGCTGAAGTCCACGGTTGTGATCCTGCATGGTATCTGTTCCTACCACACATTATTCTCAATTCCACTACCTCATGGTCACTTCAGCCAAGGCTGCCCCCAAGCTTCACCACTTCAACCAAACTCTGCTTTTTAGCAAGTATAAGATCCAGTACCACTCCTCTCCTAGTTGGCTCATCCACCATTTGCATCAAGAAGTTATCACTGATGCACTGGAGGAACCTCCTGGACTGTGAATGTCTGGCTGTGTAGGTCTCCCAGCAACATCTGGGTAGTTAAAATCCCCCATGAGAACCATGGCCTGTGATTGTGAGGTTGGTATCAGCTGTCTGTAGAAGGCCTCATCAACTTCTTCATCCTGATCAGGTGGCCTGTAATAGAAACCTACAACAGTATCACCCATGCCAGCCTGCTCCTTAATTCTCACCCACAGTCTCTCAAGCGTACAGGCATTTGAGCAAGGGAGTCGATTGTGTAGATTTCACCCCAGACACTGGTCTGCCACCCTTAGGCTCAACTCTAGTATGCCCAGTTTTATCCACTTCCCCCTTCAAAACCAGTTTAAAGCTCTTTCTATGAGCCCCACCAACTTACACTTATCACCCACTTACAGAGTCCATACCTCACTAATTTGGCTATAAGGAGATAATGGGAGATTGTATCAAAAGCCTTGCTAGAATCAAAGTAAATAACATTTAATACTCCTCTCTTCACCCCAGAGCAAGTCATCTCATCACAGAAGGCAATCAGGTTGTTCAGGCATAATTTGCCCTTGCAAATTCTATGCTGGCTGTTCCCTCACCCTTCCTGCACTTGCAGGAGGATGCAGTCCATAACATTCCCAGAGAGTGCAGTTCAGCTGCGTGCCCTGTACTTCCTCAGATTATCCTTCTTGTCCTTTTCCAAGATGGATGTGAATTTACATTTTTTCTTCTTTATGGCTTGTTTGCACTATATTATTATTTAAATCAATTTAAAAAAAAATTGGATTAATATGCTATTAGAAGGTTAAAATCATCAGGTCTCTCCTTTTAAGGAAACTTTGTATTCTAATGTAAAAAACTTGTAATATTTCAGTAAATTGTGCATGGTTCTGACAGAGAAATTTTTACCCTTGGTAACAATTTTGTCTCAAATTCTTTTTATTTACATAAAAAAAGTCCTGGTTTGAGCTAGAACTAATTCTGTTCAGTGATTTCACTTTTCAGCTCAGTCTCTTCCAAGTGACTGCACTTTCTGCAGCTAATGGCATGTTTTCTCAGACAGCATCTGCTTCCAGCAGTGGTAACGCTCTGTGTTTAGAGTCACTACCAAGGACTGATATGCAGGAAGGCTCTTGCTTATACTTGCTCCTGTGCAGACCAAAGTCACTGCTAAATCTCGCACCATGTTGGGGGTGCAGAAGGTAAAAGGCTCCATGGGGAGAAGTGGACAGGACAAGTGACCCCAAACTGACCAATGAGCTATTCCAGCCCACAGACATCATATGCGGTATAAAGCTGCAGGATCACAAAGGTTAAGCTCTTCTTCAATGGATGGCATCCAAGGAGAACTCTGTTTATTCTGCCTTCAGTCAGAAGGTTGGGTTCAATATTAGTTTTGTATATATTTAATTTTATTGTCATTATTTCCATTAAAGCTGTTGTAGCTTTCTTTTCTAATCCATAAGTCTCTCTCCCTTATTTCCTCTCTCTTCCCTTTGGGAAGGGAGAAAGGTTAATAGACATCATCAGTCATTTGTCTGGTGGCCAGCCCAGCCTTAACCCCTGACACAAATACATGTTTTCCAAGAAATATTCTGTAAGAAAATGGAAATTAGACAAAGTCACTTCCTTAAATCTATTTTAATTACTAAAAAAAATTTTCCTGATACTAATTGACATTTAAAATACTAATTTATATAAAATAAATGTGAATAATCAGCTTGATAAACACCAAATTAAGAAAGGGACAAAAATTATATTATGAAAAATGTTTCCATCTTAATTACTTTGTAATTACTCCATAAAACTCAAAGGACTTCAGAGAAAATGAAGGTGATTTCTCATGAGAGTAGACAGAAGAATGGTGAGGAATCTTGTGCTGATTAAGCACAAGACTGAAAGAGATTCTAGTGACATCTCCAAGAAACTGCATAAAATGCTACGGACCTGAATAAAGCAAAAGGTTTCTGAGTGTATGGTAATGTGTTACAAACCTGTGACTGGACTGCTCTTTGACGTGATTAAGCAGCTGCAAGCCACAAGACCAGCACTGTTTTATGTGAGGCAGTGGTAATGGCTGAGTTCTGTCTACTAAAACTCTTCCCTCTGGTACACATTTGAAAATACATGTTTATGAGGCCTGATCTACACAATCCTTTTTTGTTAATGTCTTGTAATTAAATGAGCAGCATAACTTCTACTGTGCAGAGGTGACTGCAGGTGACTTTGCTTACTAGCAAAGGTAGGTTATTTCCTGTTCTTAGAAGCTGCTGCACCATAAGAGCACATTTTTACATGTATGACATCCTCTACCTGAAGAGATTGTGCTTTGCCTATTCTGGTCTTAAAAAAGTAGGTTAAACAAAATAGTTGCAGCTATTCTAGAGCTGAAGAGGTGCCTCTGCCCTTTCTTCCTTGGTAAACTTTAGTAGTGGAGGTGGCACTTCCTGGCAATCAAGGGGATAATAAGATGCTGCTCAGTCTGTGCATGTGGCTTGGTGTCAGGAAGCAGAGTTCTGGTATGAGATGAATTAGTAGGGATTATTAGTGTTGTTCAAACAATGTGACCTGTTTGCAGACAAAGCTTAGATCACCGTCACAGAAAAGTTCTTAGCAGTCTTCAGCAGCACATGTCCCAGGTTTGTTATGAGAGCTGACAGGCTTTAGGTTCTCTCAGTTTCACTAGGGAAGAATGATAATTTCTACAAATTCGGCTTTGGAGAAAGCCAGTGGTCCCATAGTGAAAAAAGAGCCATTCTTGGCAGAAGCCAGATCAGTTTGTGTGCTCCAAATTGATTGTGTTGCATCACTAGCAAATATTTTTCAATAGGCTCTGCAGAGGGATTTTGACAGGCTGAAGCAATGGGCTGAGGTCAGTTGTATGAGGTTTAACGAGGCCAAGTGCCAGGTCCTGCACTTGGGTCACAACAACCCCAGGCAGCGCTACAGGCTTTGGGAGGAGTGCCTGGAAAGCTGCTTGGCAGAAAAGGACCTGGGGGTGTTGTTTGACAGCAGGCTGAACATGAGCCAGCAGTGTGCCCAGGTGGCCAAGAAGGCCAATGGCATCCTGGCCTGTAGGCCAGTAGGAAGGTAATGGTGCCCCTGAACTCGGCACTCATGAGACCGCACCTTGAGTACTATGTCCATTTTTGGTCATCACAGTATAAGAAGGACATGGAGGTGCTGGAGCAGGTCCAGAGAAGGGCAACGAGGCTGGTGAGAGGTCTGGAAAATATGTCTTACAAAGAGTGGCTGAGGGAACTGGGGTTGTTCAGTCTAGAGAAGAGTAGACTGAGAGGAGACCTTACTGCTCTCTACAACTACTTAAAAGGAGGTTGTAGTGAGGCTGGTGTCGGTCTCTTCCAAATTGGTTTTCTCCCAAATTGCTAATGACAGGATGAGAGGAAATAGCCTTAAGTTGCATCGGGGGAGGTTTAGATTGGATATTAGAAAGAAATTCTTTACTGAGAGAGTGGTTGGGAACAGGCTGCCCAGGGAGGTGGTGGAGTCACCATCGCTGGAGGTATTTAAAAAATGAGTGTACGTAGCACGTGAGGCCTAGTGGTTAGGGAGATGTTGAGATGAAGGTTGGACTTGATGTTCCTAAAGGTAATTTCCAAACATAATAATTCTATGATTCTATGTAGTAGAGGACTTGGGAAGACAGAGATGGTCAGGGCTAGGGCCAGCACCATTTACATTGCAGATATTATTTTGACAAGTAAATGAAGGTAGGCTTCCCCCATTTTTTGTTGGTGGTAAAATATGGTCAAATAATATAAGATGTACTTTTAAAGTCACACAATATAGGCATATGATTTGTAATAACCCATAATTATTAGGGTATTGCACTTTGTTATCTACTTTTCTTGCCTACTGTCTTTTTTTTTCCCCTCGAATGTTCAAGAATCCAGTTTATATTTATTTTGCATGAGAGCAAAATCCATCAGAGAGTGGATGTACAATTGGCATAACACAGAGGAAGGAGGGTATAGAATTATCCGCGTGAGTTACTGTAGGCAAAACTGAATGCCTTTTCTAAGCACAGAACACATCTTAACCTCACCTAGTTCCTTTTCTTACATAAAAAGGCACTGTTCTTTCAAAATCAAAGTAGATAAAATGATTAATACCTGGAGAGCATCTCGTTTGTGATTAAAGGAGGCTTAGTGATCAATTCATTGGGGTTGGGGCAAGGACTGAAATCTCAGGTGAACAACAGACAAAGATCTCTCTAAAGTAAATGCTTTTACATGTGTGAGGTGGGTAGGGTTAGAGTAGCAGGAAATGGAAGAAACAGAATACATACCACAAACCACAGCTAATTTGGCCCTCAGCTTTCTTATGCTGTTTCTACATTTGCAGGTGAAGTTGCAGCCACATTTTCTCTGCAAGGCAGGCAGAAAGGGCAGCTGAGAAGCTGTAAACTGCAGAGTAAGTGCAGCACTGCAGTTCTCAAACTGATATAAATGTCAGCTCTTTGATGTTAGGTACTGTATGGTCCTGCAGAAATTAAGGCAGAGTTCCCCATCCTATGCTGAAGAACATAACAAGTAAACCAAGAGCCCCCATTTTGCTTTGAAGCAAAGATAAATAAAAACTGTCTACAAGTGAGATATTCATATGTTCCAGTGTGCTTTTCAGTTCCTTGAACAACCATTTTTTGGTTGGAGCTCAAGCTTAAGAAATATCTTAAACTGCTACCCCATGACAGAGAAGATCTCCAAGGTCTAAAGCCTGTGCTGAATGCAGAGTATTGGTGACACTAGACCAACACAACACTTACTGTTGCAGAGCCTACTTTTCAATTTAGAACCAATATTTAGTTACAGAAAATTGTCAAAACAAAAATAAAAATCAGACATGCTTAAGTATTTGTGACAGGGAAGGAAACCATTTCCATCCTGCACACAGTCTGCAGACGACATGGTTTCTGTTCAGGTTCCTGCAGAGTAAGCAGCAGAGGAAAGAAAACCTAAGGCAGATTGTGAGGTCTCTTCTATTTCCAAAGCAGACAAAACTCAAGTAAACAGAACCAAATAACCTGATGGTTGTGTGTCCTTTTCTCTGTTATTTTGGCTGCTGAATATTGCAAAGGAGAGGCTTTAGCCATTCCTATATGTGGCAAACAGGTCAGCTCTTTCCACTAACTGCCAGGAAGAATCTATTCTTCAGGATGATTATCTGGCTACAAAAGAATAGTGGGAAGACACCATCAAAAAAAAATCACAAGAAAACATTATCCATTGTCAGTTATTGTTTGCACAACTTTGTAGACATACATACACAAACACACCAGCCAGAAAGAAGGACTGTCACAGGAAAGAGCTGACAAAAAGGGAAATGAAGGAGCGATGAGTAAATAATGTAAAGAAGAGGGAGGGAGGAAGGAAGTAGTGGGTGTTTGCTTTCCTCTTTTACATGCTCTTTCTGACAAGAATATTACTTTGGAGGTTTACGCTTTAGATATTTAAAAAGGAGTAGCAAAAAAAAGCATGAACAAGACTCATCATTTGAAACAAGCATTACCTTACAAATGAAATCAAATAGCTTCTTCTGGGACAGCAGGTCACATGAAGTATGCCATCAAAGTGACCTACTCTGTCAGATAGCAAGTCATGTTTCCCCTTTTGCTCAGAGCAAAGAAACAATTTGTATGACTTATCACGTCAGTATTTTATTAATTTGCTTTCTCATCCATTACTGGGATATTTTCTATCAGTTACCAGGTTCCTCTTGGCTCTGTCCTTCGTCATGCTCACTGGCAGAAAGTGGTATTAGCTTGAAACAAATCTCTCAAGGAGAAAAATGTATTTCTCTAGGCATTTCATTAAGTCTGAAATATTGTTGCTTCCATCAGTCTCTAAGGAAAAGCAGGAAAAAAAGCCAAGCCTGACTATCTTTTGCATGAGGAACTACTTAAAAATAGATGTACTCTTTTGTATATTAATTTGGTTTCTATGATGAAAATAGTATTTGTACATTGGAGAGCATAGGGTATGGTAAAGAAATGGTCTGTGCTGTGGTTCTAACAAGCTGGGGAAGCAATTCCCTCTCTTCCATACATGGAAAGCTACACTGGTCACTTCATTACACTTCATTACATAGGAGTATCACAGACACCACCCCCAAGGCACCATTCCCTGCCAGTACCTGCTGTCTAGCTTTAGAGTATCCCAGCTGGTACACAAGGAAATTATATACTGAATTCTTAATGTTCTTCTGACTACCACACCACTGTTAGGTAATAATTGTAGTAATACTTAAATAATAATTGCTAATATAGCAATATTAAAAATTGAAGAGAAAAAAATCATTACAAAACCAGTTAGCAATTTACAGGATAAAGTAATTTCTCTGTATTGCAGCCTGAGATTATTCCCACATTTAAATGTTTTAAGAATTATGCTTTGACAATTTTAGGTGACAGTCTAACAAGATGGATAGATACATTAAATATAAGATGAATATAGGATATAGGTGAAAACTTAAGGCCATGTAAATAGGATGAATGTTAAGGGATTAAGGTTAATGTCTGAAACAGTTAAAGCTCCAGCTTCTAAAAGCTCCACCTCTGTCCTGGAGAGTTTCAGAACTGATTTCCACAGTAGAAAGTTTGGGGGGTTTAAAATATCATCCTGAAAATTGTCTATAAATATGCAGAAATATTTTCCATGTTTTCCAGGTGAAATCTGTCAAGTTTACAAGTAATGATCAATCTCAACTCAGCCTCCAGCTTGAGGGTTTTGATTTTTTTGTTTGTTTGTTTGTTTTGTTGGGGGTTTTTTTGTGTTTTTGTTTGTTTGGTTGGTTGGTTGGTTGGGTTTTTTTGTTTGTTTTTTTTGGTTTTTTTTAAATCTTCTTTGTTACTAAAAGTTCAACAGCATGAATGATACTCTCATTGACTTCACCTGGTCTGCTGGCTGGGTTGGACCTCAGTAAAGAGTTCTGGTCACATACTCAAAGCTTTTTCAGAAAGATTCTCTCTGCTCTGTATTGATTAGGGAAGTGCTGCAATGATATTTTAATCACCTCAGTAAGAGTCATCATGCCAAATGTACACTAAGGAGGGAACTGAGAAGGAAAGTGGCATTGATGATGTAGTTATTACCAATGTAGAAGTGCACTTGAAAAACATTCAGATTAAAAGAAATACCTGAAAAATAGCTATTCTATGGTAAAATTACTTCAAGCTGATACCTAGAGAGAAGAAAATGTAATGACACCTGAGGTCTGGTGTTTTTGACTTTTGCTCATGAGAGCAACTCTAGTTGAGGAGAATTTTGCCTAAAGCTTGAGACTGCTTTTGTGACTTGGGATCTACTTACACTGGCCTCAGTAAAAACACATCTGCCTTGGAAATGAAAATGAATGGGTGAAAGGAAAGGACCTAGCCCAAAAGGAAGGGATCACTGGAACTGTCAGGTACAGCCAGGCCTCAGTGCACAGCAGACAATGTAAGAAATGGCTGCAAAGGGAAGAAGGAAAAGAGGGAGCAAGCTGCAGGTACCCTTAATGTCTGAAATGAAACAAAACAAAATGCTGTGCCTTCCACCTTTAAGGCTAGAAATAACTATTTGGGGCATTCTTAGCTTCCTGACAGGGAGAAATTTCCAATATTTTGGCCCTTTCCAAAAGGGACATTTTACCTGCTGGGCCTTGTTCTGCTGAGAGAGACTTGAGGTTTTAGCTAATGGGACACGTGTCCTTTGCCAGGCAGAACCTGTTGTTATCTTAGGAAAAGTTTTAGAAAGTATCCCAAAGGAAGTTACTAGTATTACTTGACATTTATATAACATAATAGCTTTTTAGAGCACAGAACACATTATATTTGCCTTGTTAATTGTTTGTCAGCAGATGAGGAAAACAGACATGGAGAGGTTAGAATAAACTGTCCATGTAAGTTAATGGCAGCCAGGAATATGAATCAGTATCTTCTGGCAAACAAAGCACAAGTCTTTGCCAACTGTGCCACAGTGACAGTATGGGCTTGTTTGGTATCATGTGCTCACTCTCTCCATTTCTGCCTCCTGCCTTCAAGAGGTGCTGCATTATACCTGTCAGGAGGACCCTCATTCTGGCACATGGTATGGTCTGGCCATAGTCGCTGCTCTACCCTGTCTCTCTTTGCTCACTGAAGGACTCTATTTTTCACATACAAAAAAAAAAAAAAAAAAAAAAGCCTTACCTGTTGGCTTTTCAAGGCTGAAATTCAAGCTTCTTTCTCTTCACATCATTGTCAAAAGCCTTGCAGTCTTGATGCATAGCAATTAGGCTTACTAATGCATTTTAATGCTCAACCCTTTTAGTCACTTTCTAAAAAGTCATCTAGTTTATGAGGTGATTAATGTAGCTCAAATTATTAATTTTTTTGAGATCTCTGAATTTCAGACAAGGCATTTCAGGTATGATGGATGTTCAATACAACCATCTTAAACAGTTTATAATCTAAGGCTTGGTCTGCTATCACTTTGTTAAAAACTGTCAAGGCTTCCCCTTTAAGGCTGGAATCAGACAATCCATTTTGCATGTCTGTTTGGATGGCACACAACCTTTAAAGACAGTTTAAAAACCCCTTTCTGATGCACTCCCCTTCTCTGTAGAGGACGCTCACTCCATCGACATCTCTGGATGCCACCACCTACCACGGGGCACGTTGTTTTGCAAGGTCACCCCCCTTGGGCTCGATTTCTGCTCAAACAGCAGCAGGTTAATTGTACCTACAGGGACAATTGCTGGTGGTAGAGAAGGACCTGATTTAGGGTTCCTGAGCATCAGTGCCTGGATTAAAATATTGATCTTTGGAAACAGTTTTCCTGAAATAGAGTACTCACTTGTCAGTACTTTTTCATGTGAGGAGAAACCAAACTTCAAGTTCCAAGTCTGCACTGTTTTTCCAGGCATTCAAAGCATTTCTCTTAAGACCACTTGGCCACACTCATTCCTTTCAGGAAAGCAACATACCATTTATCTGTCAGCTTCACATGCATCCACTTTACCCCTAGAAAGCTTAATATGAAAATAACAATTTTATTCTTGATGTAATTACAGAAGAAAAGCCTCACTGGAAATATTCAGAAGCCTTTTGGACATGTTCTTGGGCAGCTGGCTTTAGGTAGCCCTGCTTGAGCAGAGGGCTTGGACCAGGTGACCTCCAAAGGTCCTTTCCAACCTCAAACATTCTGTGATTCCATCATTGCAATTATAATATATGTCACTACCAATCTTTTATCTTTACTTTCACTTATGCTCATCACAGTTTAGCAGCTTTTCATCCTTTACCCTTACCTGCCTGTTCACCTTTCCTTTCCTTGTGCTACCACTGGTGCCTGTCTCATCCTGGAGCGATCCAGTTCAAGAAAACAACATTTTTTCTGCTTGTTTAAGTCCATGCACTGGTACTCTGTGAATCAGATGGACACCAACATCAGCATAAGAGAGAAGGGAGGAGAGGGAGAGGAGAGAATGTATGCGGTGCTAATTTACCCTGGAATCACAGTCTTAGGCATGCTCTGAGGTGTCTTTTGGCCACAGTATCCAGGAGCCAACTCATCAGCGCTATGATTCTAAAATGCCATTTTTGGAAGTGGGTTCCCTTTCCTATATTCAACTTGGAGGCTTTCTGTTTGCCACTGGCTATACTGAGAGCATCTCTGAATGTTTTAAGAACCCTCTGTTTCTCTAGGAACACTGTATTTCTCTATCTCGTCATCTCTCCATTATACTATGATTAAAGGGATAGATTAATTGCTCAGTGTCTCTAAGAATGAAATGAAATAACCTGAAATTTGCTTGAGACTGCCCCTCCTCTGAAGTGCAGAGTTCTGCTGCTTCTCCTCTTTTGTCTTAGGAATTGAAACGTACACATGTATCACTAAAATTTCACTGATCTTACGAATCATGCATCATAAAAATGTTCTTACTGTGTGGAAATTTCAGCTGCTTTTTACTGGCATCTTATATATATCACGCATGCCATGACAACACCACAGCTTTAGTTTCAGAAGTGTGTCATGCTGCCTCCAGGGTCATGTTTGTATTCTTTCAAACATTGCTGCTTCTTTGCACTTTCAGAGGCTGGAATGCACCCCTCCCTTGCAAAAGGACCAAACTGTGACACCTCATCCTCCAAATATTGCTATTAAATTCAAAAAGTGCTAGTGGATAAATAAGGTACAACTCAATATTACTAAATCAATGAGAATATATTCTCCACCCCTTGCAATATAGGAACCTGCTACAGTGCTGGCTACAAAGTTGTCAAAAGAAAAGACCCCGCCAAAAAATGAGAACTGTACTGATATATAACTAATCCCAATCTCCCTTAGCCACAACAAAACAAAGTAGCTTTTTGATGTCTTATTTTAAAGAAGTGTTGACAACCACAAAAACTCCCCTCCCTCACCACACGCAATAATATTGCGCTTTACCTTTTCTGAAGGTTTTGCTAAAAAACAGGGAATGATTCAGTATTCCTTGCCATACCCACAACAGATGTATTGCTATTGGAGCTGCAGCTTACAGAGCAGACATTCAGACACACAGTGGCACCACAGAGTTACTCATATGCTAACTATTTTTCACTTCATATTATTCTCTATGCCGGTCACTAGCATTTAAATCGTACTTCATCCTTTTGCTCTGTTCTAGTCTGACCCCAGTTTTTAAATGGAAAAATATATTAAAGGAGTCATAATCGTAATGCTCCCTCTGGTTCCATTAGCTTTGGAAGTACAGCATTTCATACATTATATGTGACCAAATTAAAAGGCCCAAGTTTTTTCTGTGCAATTCCTAGCTTACAGAGGCTGGGTATAATTATTTCTTCTAGAATATTGCATTATACTCTAATTTGCACAATGGTCCAAAAGCCTTCCAATGTGCCAGCTAAATTAAAACCTCCACCACTTTACAGTCAAGTGCAGTGCTGCTGCTCTGCTTGTTTCAGCATGGCTAGACAATTAGGGAGGAATTAACCCTCTCATCCCCAAATTAGGGGTTGTACTAATATATTAAAAACCTCACGGAGTTTGGAACTTAAACATATTGATCTCACTTCATCAAAAGTAATGAATATAATATCAAGTTACATGTGAAGTCATATTTTTAAGGAACTTGAAATGCTGAAGAGCTTCTACATAAGATCTTCATACTAGGATTCATAAACCTGTTTCCTCTGCAGCCTTTGAAAGCTGAAGCCATCCTTCCTGTTCTTCTCTACATGTAAAATTAGGTACCATTGAGTCACAGCTGTCTCAGTGGACAGAAACAATTTTTATTGTGACAAAAAGTACCCTCATGTGAAGCTTTTTAGTAATGTCACCATTTCAGCTATCAGCTGACATTCAGCTTGACATTTATAAGGTGACTTCAGTGACATTTCTGTAATTTGACTAACTAATGAACCTGAATAATCAAGTGATGAAATCTGAGATCAAACTCAAAACATCTGAAGCACATCTTCAACCTACATATATGCTACAAATTGCTATGAAAGTTTGAAGATTCTAAATAATTTTATGGCTTGTTTAAATCTAGACTGGATAACTGATATCACAAAACCAAACATTAGAAAAGAAAATTCATATCTAATTATTGTAGAATTTGTGCATCTAGGCTCACAATTTACTTCTTACAGAAAAGGTGTATCTTGCTCTTCACACCAAAGGCATTTTCTAATGGCTTATAATAAAGCTCAGTGGTTTGTCTGCTCACAGATTAAATTGTGCTTTCTTGAATTGGATGAATTCAATGAATCGCAATTTTCAAAAGATTGGTCGAGATGGGAAAGATTTTGACAGATTATTATTACGTAATTGCACCAAAGAAAAATACCAAAAAATTAAGATTAACTTTCTTCTTTGAATTGTCAAACCAATTCCTTAAGCTCTTAATTTCAGGAATTTTTGATCCAATGTCAGAGATTCCCATTATATTCAACAAATAATGCCAGTTATTCTGCATTATTACCTTTAGCTGGACATGGAAAATAAATGCTCAGGGAAACACATCATACTTCCTATTTCATATGCTGAAATCTATAATTTCATTGATATTTTCTATTAAGGTTATGAATTCATGTAGTAATTAATCTACATGTATAATTTTAAGGATGTCCTGACTTCCAAAATCAAAACATGTCATTGCAATGAATTGCTGTCACTCATTCTTTCTCTTGTTATAGCATGGCTAACATCAGCATTACAAGTCATTGTATCTATCCTCTTGATTATGTTTATTCAGATACACCTATTTGCTTCTTTTTCCTTTGGATGTGTTGGAGGCTAGCCATATCAATGACCATTATAATATTTTAAACAAATGCAGTTGCTTTTAATAATTTGAATAAACTTGGTATCTCTTCAGCACTTTCCTCAAGCTTTTTTTCTTTCCCTATTTGTTTCTCTTTCTTTAATTTAGGAGATTGTAATTCTCTAAAAATTTACTCTTGTGCTTAGAAGAGCATTGTTTCTAAAATCTGTAGAATAGCAAAGAATAGGGAGATTTTCAACACAGAACTGGGGTTTTTTTTCAGCTCAGAAGAGTTGTCTTCCTTATCTGAACTAGCCAACTGGACTCCTTTCTAAGCACTGAAGATCCAGTCATCACATCCTAGAGCAGGACAAGTGGACCATGCCCTGAAAGTGTCTGTTTCCTCTCAGCTGAATATAAAAGGAAGTTAGGATAATTTGGTCTAAGACACCACTTGCTGTTGCCATCCAAAGTTAGGGGAGATGAAGCCATCCCAAAACCCCTCTCTGCATATAAGCTATAACAGAGCCACTGCCAGCTCGGGCTATGGAGAAAGATCAGCCTGCTTTAAAAAAACACATGGGGCAAGATGAGACAACCTAGAAACAGTAACGCTATCCGGCTTCTGGCATTTGGTTCCCATTTCAGGGAACAGTAAGGACAGGTCAATGATACAACCAAGAGAAATTAATTTCTTTACATGAAGTGTATTGGCTGTCTTTCTAATTACTTGTGTTTCAAATGCTTTCATTTTATGACTTTGAAAATATGCACTTCATTTTAATACTTCTGTGGGTGATCATGTGCCTGTCTAGACTGGCAGCTAGAGTGTTATCTAGAGTGTTTTATTCAAGGGGAAAAAAACCCACAGTATTTTGGTAAACGAAGTTTAGTTGGTATTTTGGTTCATGTTGTCATTCTATAGAATACTCTTGAGCACAACAGTATTTTGGGGGGATCACCCCAACCCGATTTGCATGATTATGCTGGCTTTTATGTAACCACCGTTGTCATGGTTTAGGGTCAGGACAGTCCACTAGACCTATAATGGATGCTCTCTGTTCACCCCCCTCCCTCCCCAAAGGGGAAGGGAAAGGAAATAAGGGAGAGAGACTTATGGATTAGAAAAGAAAAATAATAATAATAATAATAATAATGAAATGGAATATATACAAATACATACAAAACCAGTATCGAACCCAACCTCCCCTTATGGCAATTATGTCACTGTCACCACTGATGCTGTGAAGCAGGCATCAGGAAAGTCCCAGGCTGGACTCAGGAGCCAGATTCAGAAGCTGGACTCTGAAACTGATCTCTGGAACACATTGGTCAGGATTAGATACAGAATGGACAGAGTCCTCCTCGGACACTGGGCATTGAAGAAGAGGCGTGACCCTTGTGATCCCTCAGCTTTATACCAAATATGTCATGTATGGGCTGGAATAGCTTGTTGGTCAGTTTGGGGTCACCTGCCCTGTCCTCTCCTCCCTGCAGGTGGAGCCTTTTACTCTCTGCACCCCCCAACATGGTGCACAAGATCCAGCAGTGGCCTTGGTCTTGACAGGAGCCCTTGGCAGTAACTCTAACCATGGGGTGTTATCACTGCTGGAAGCAGACACTGCCTGGGAAAACAGGCTGCTAACTTCAGACAGTGCAGTGACTTAGAAGAAACTGAGCTGAAAAGTGAAATCACTGAACAGAATTAGTTCTGTTCTCACTCAAACCAGGACAACCATCATTATTTTTGGAACTAAGTTTGTCCCAAAGGTGCAGTAGCTGCTTCAACCTGCCAGATGTATTCAGAGAGAAAGAAGTCCTTGAGTAGAAAAAAGCCTCAGCAGTCCTCATCACTTGGAATTTTATAGGGCTCAGTGGGGATTTTCTAAATATACTGTTTTGCCATGAAATATTTATTAGTCAAAAAAAGGAAATTTTTTGGAAGGAATATTTGAACCGCTTTGGACAAGAATGAAATGTCTGACCAAAAACACCTGGGCATCTCCTAAGAAGCCAAAAACTTCATAGTCACAGCTCTCTGGTGTGATGTAGGAAACTGAAGTCCAAATCTGCACTCCTATCTTGGAGTCACACCTATCCATCTTTTGACTACCTTGTCATATGGTCTAATGGCTACTGAGGAAAGAGTCTCTTGTTATCTCCTGTTGTAGTAATTTCATTTTCTATAAACAATGAATTAGTCACTGAAATAGAGACTTGAGCCTTGACTCCCACATCTCGGGTGAACACTGTAGCAATTGGGCTACAAAGACACTCTGACCCAGTGAATATTTCACTTATACAAGGTGGAACTGTTCCAACACAAGAAGAGAACAAAAGAACAAGAGAGATACTGAAAGGCTGATCATTAGTTGAATATTATCCATCCTGGAAGAAGAAAAATAAAGTCTTTTTATGAAAAATATAACATGGAATAATGAAATTAAAGACTGATCACAAGGCATATATAAAAAGGAGGAAGAGGGCAAGGTAAATTCAGCTTAGTCCTAGCTTTGAAATATTGGCCATGTAAATTACAGAGAAATTTGATTGTAAATTTTTTAATGATGCAAGTTTAGAATAGTAATCTGCAAAGACAGAAAACTCACCAGTTTCTTACTGTCACCCCCAACAGGCCAGTAGAAGGGGATTAAATTTAGATATACTCAAAAGACACCTGCCATTTAAGTTAGTGGAATAATTTGCAGTCATATGTTATTTGTTTGTGCATGGGCTGACAGCAGAGTGGAATAGGATGGGACACACACCTTTGTATGGATGTTGTTGATTTTTGTTGGCAGTGATAAAAATAGACTTAAAAATCTTATATTCTTTTCAAGTCTCTGTAAAGGAAGAGTCATCGTATTGGAATGTCTTTTTCTTCCTGTTGCTTCTGGGCCTGAACTCTTTTCTTCTGTCCCTTCAGTCTGTTCTTAACCAGTTCTCTTCTCCATTTCTCACTGCCCATCATCATCTCATAGTCCTCTACAAGTCACTGCTCTACAGGCCTCTGAAGTTCTTACCCTAGTAAATACCCCTGTCATTGGTTTACACTGCCAGTCTCCCGTTTGCCCGTTGGGGGTCCATGCTTTCCTATTCCACAGTGCTCTTCTGGCTCATTATCTTTGTCCACTGATGGGTACCTGCAAAACCATATAAGCACAGGTCAAGCTTGCAGTCAACATACGAGTTTCTCAGTGAAATACTCTCAGCTCTTGGCAGTTCTTAGCCTAGAATTCCACATCTCTTGTTATTTATTGGGTATCAATGGATTTCACATAGGACAGGATCAGCATCAAGTTTGGCCTCGCCTCTTCCAAAGTGTAGCTCTTCATAAAGAATGTTCAGCTTTGTCCCTGTATCCTCTGGCTGGAAAGAAGATGCTCATTTATTTTCTGGAGGTAGCTCTTCTGAAGTCTTGGCAATCTTGGGAGCTGTCACACACTTCAGCACACTATGGAAAGTAGAATCTTCACATTTTTCAGTTTCAAAATGGGCATTTCTCTACTGAGCACAAGCAATCTGTGATTTTATAAGAATTTACAAATCTTACAAGAAGGAAAAATTGACTCTGAATTTTTTTTTCTATGCAAAATGGACAATTACAACTCAAATTACTGGAGATGCGCAAAGCTACAAGTAACTGGGGGAAAAAAATATAATGGAGAGTATCAGCTGACCCTGATACCTGCTGCTCTCTGCCCTGCCTCACAATCACGAGCTGACCTATAGGACACACCACTTGTAGCACAATGAATTAGATACCTCTATGTTCTCATCAGACTAGGTATTTGAAATGCAGTATGCCTGCTTGCTGTAGACAAAACCAATATTGTGCCACCATGTTAGGAATGCAGATTATTCTACTTTCTTCTCTTGACACTGTAAGGTTGGGATACACAAACAGCTTGACTTCCTTTGGCCACACCCTGTGATCTCTTTTCTTTCTGCTCTAGTCACTCAAAGATCAGGAATGATACAAGTCCCTTTCACTGGGGACTTAAGCCTCTTGCACCAAGCCTCATCCTTCAGCTTGTGATGTAGGAGGCACACTTGTGTCTTAGATCTGGTCATAGCAGTAGCAGTTTTGCATTCTGGCCACTTGTTGATGTTTCATGGTTGAGAGGCTGCACCTACCTCTGCGTTCCTGCTAAGTATCATCTGCTGAGGATGCAACTAATATGGAATCAGCCTTGAAAACAAGGAGCTTCAGCAGAGCCAGCAACCCTCATCATTGTTACCCCACTCTGCATCAGGAGACACTTCTTGTACTGACAGTTTAGACCACTAGGACCTTCTAGACCATTTATGGGAAATGTATGCACAGACAGGGCATTCTGGTATTTATGCTGATCTCATGAAGCAGCACAATGTATTAATACTGAAAATTTTCACAGCTAATAACTGATATATTTCCTAGGGCAGGAAAAAAATTTCATTAATGGCTTTCATCACAAATTTTGCAACTCTATTCTCTGAGCTTTCTAAAGAGTTTTTCCTAATGTGTTCTCAAACCTCACATCCCTGAAATAGCTCAAATCATCTTTTTGCAAAGCCTTATAATTTCAAGCAAAGTCTGTTTCCACAAGAACAGCCCATATTACTTTTTATTGCAACCTGCCTGTCAAAGCCATGCAAGTAACAGAATATTGCTCTTGCTTTTAGTGCTCCTCCCATATGCACAATTGCACGTGGAGAAGCAGTAATTTAACGACACAATGGATTTTTGTCTACTTCTGCAGAAGCCTGTACAGCTAGCTAGTAAACTGAAAGCTTTAAACTATGTATGACTTGTTTAAATTAACCACTCTAGCAGTCTTTAGAATGTATGTTTATCACAATGGATAATTAAAATATATTAAATTACTACCAGTATGAAACACTGTTTGCAGTCCATGGTCTGATAATATTTTACTTGGCTTTAAAAAAATCAATAAAACCACACTGAAGACTAGGCCAAATTCACCCAATAGCTCAGTGGGTCTCAGCTTCAAACTTGTAATCAGTGGTGTTCTACCAAGCGAGAATATGGCCCACACCTTTAATTTTGTTTGGTATTAGCAGTTAGCTCATATTCCATATGAAAAGAGATCACTTACAGTAATACAAGTATGTTGGGCTAAAAGAATGAGAAATGCTGATGCAAGTAAGTTAACAGAAGTTAGGAAAAATATGAAGCAGAACATTTGTTCTTCAGATTTGGACAGTGATAGCTTACCACATTTATGAATAATTCCTTACAGTTTTTTATCACTTTCTGTCCCAGAAGCTAAATTAGTTTTACAACTATTAATTGAATTGTCTAACTTCACTACACACTGGGAGATAGAAAGGATTATTAACTCCACTTTACAGATAAGGAAGCTGAGACAGGGAGAGGAAACGATTAGCTGGAGGTCACACGGGGAATCAGAGACAGATAAATCCCAGATCTCTCCATCCAATGCATTAAGCGCTGAAGTGTTCCTCCTCCACACAAACAGCCATCAGAAATGAGATACATTTCAAAGAAACAATTAAAGCAACATTTCATCAAAGATAAAAGCTTCTGAAATTCATCCTATGCTGTTGATCCCAAACGTCGTTCTCTTTTGTCTCTGTCACGTTGTTTTAAGTGCAGATTATCCCTCCTTCCTTGCTTCCTGCACCATTAGGCCAGCATGTGCAGCACATACACACACACACATCACTCCTGTAGCCCTCCTGCAAATATCAGCCCTACCCACTTACCATACGCTGCTTTGTATGCACATAATCACCGTTTCCATTGCAATAAGTACAAAAGCTGATCATTCCTTAGCACTTACAGTATGTGAAATATATGTCTGCCTCTCCAAAGACACTTTACACTATACAGATGTGTAGGATGTTTTTTCTTTTAAGAGGTTAACGGGCAAGTTCACAAATAAATTGTGCCAGTTTTAACTTTCTGAGAGGGTGGGGGGAGTTAACAATAAAGCAAATACTTCTGTGATTTGTTTGGCCTTTCCTCACTGACATTCTGGGTGTGTAGGGAAGCTCTAACATACTCACCTTGCACAGCACACTTACAATTTCAGCTATCACAACTCTGAACAAAGTATTTGATTAAACTAATTAAAGTGGTGTTTATTAGCTGACAGCCATTAATAAGTGAGCTGGTTAAACACTTGCCACTTGCCACAGCGTATCAATCAGCAGATTAGAATTTTCTTTGTTTTGCTATAAGCCTACATGTTTTTCTTGTAATTACCTTAGTACTTAGATCTAATCAGGAATTTCTTTAAATCAACAGTCATGTTACCATTAATTTCCACAGGAAAAACATCAGCATCTCTATGAACAACAATTTATAAAGCACTGCATGCGAGCAAAACAGGTCTCTGTAAGATTAGTTTTGAAACAACTTTAATTACTGGCTTTAGCATTTCTCTGCATACTTTTGTCTCCACTTCTACCTGTACACAAATCATGTGCTCCATTTGTAACAGAATGAATGAGGTCTCATGACTTTCATTTCATGGGGAAGATCTATACTACTAAAGAGGCGAACAGAACCATATAGCAAACATTAGGGCAGAAGAGCAGGTTCCTATAGAAAAAAAGCAAAATGCTTTAAGAAGTAGCACCGTCTATTCCAGAAATCTTGTTTGAGCTACAACATTTTCGTTGCTAAAAACTTTTAAGTTCTCTTGGACAAGTTTGTAAAAGAAAGAGTTTCTAAAGAGCAGCATGGATCAAAAATCCATGTATTTTAAAAATAGTTCTTAAATGACTGCTAATTCAGTATAGAATTTTTCAAAGTTAGACAAACAATATGTTTGTCTGGATTGGTTTCAGTGAAATCTCTGAGCATATGATATGATGAAGGATTAGCAGTACTTGAAGTCTAAAGCTTAAAAAAATCTGGAATTCAGGAAAATGCAATTAGATAAAATTAAAAAGAATTACTAATCATTACTGACACTACAATGGTTGCCTCTGCCCTACTTTCTGTAATTCTACAATTCTACAATAATTCTATAAATCTACTTCCCTCTGCTCTACCTGCTATAATTAACATAGTTTTCTGTTGAGTAGTCCTTGTGTTCTAGACAAGGTCTAGAACATGAATGCAATCCAATTTATCTATGGCATTCCTTAACTAAAAAGTATAATGTGTTGAATTTTCATATTTGGTCTAGATACAGGAAAAATATTTACTTTGCTTGTGAGGTGAATACTCCTGTTATTTACTTATAATTATTCTTGAGACCACTTATATTTTGTTGGAACAAACTACAATGTGTAAAAATGATAGATGAGTATTTGAAAATTAGCCAAAGTGAGTTTAGTTTATAGTAAGACTCTTTAAAGGTATCTAAGAAACAAAATTTTTAATTAAAATTGTCTTCTCAATGACAGCTATAACAATCTTTCTTAAACACAAACCCGGGGAGGTTCGACTAGATGACCTTTAAACATCCCTTTCAACCCCAAAACATTCTATGATGCTATGTTTAGACTACAGCTGTAGGCCATTAAACACCTGTGACCTTCTCCCATGAGCTGCTGAAGATCTTTGAAAATGACTCCTTACCTAATGGCAATTGTGTCATCAAAACCAAAACAAAACAACTGACAAAAGAAAAAAACCCAAACCAATCTCAAAACTTTGGAATGAAGCGCTGCTCCGCTTCCATGGGGCACTGACTCAGATATTCCGGGCTACAAAGGGGAACACTGACTCAGGACTTTCTCCACCAGTGGTATTCTGCAGAGAGCAAGTTTGCTTGGCATTTGATCTCATTAAATGCCTAGGGCTGTGTAAGAGTAGTAGATTGTAATGTCTTCACACGGATTAATTTTCAACGCCATCTCCATAAATTCCTCTAATTCTCATCTTCACCTCCCAAGCCCCAGCACAGAGGCTTGGTCTGCTTCTGTTCCACTTCAGATGTCGAAAAGAACGGAATGTTCTTCCATAAAATCAAGGCTACAAGTGCATTTTTATTAATGTTGTATTCTGAGGCAACACAAATCCTGACAGTTCTCATGTCCTGCAGTTCGGTGTGGTCTGTAGAACAGGGTTTATCCTAACTGGGTGGCTGTGCTCCATATGGTCACCAATTGTGCTTCAGTCCCTAATGGGGACACATGAAACTGTAACAAAGGGTGCTTGCTGCTTCAGGGTATGTCTACGTTTCTGCTAGTCAGTTCAGATCACAAATGTGCATTTCAAGCAGATCTCCTGGCTGTCCCACTTCCTCCTTGATTCATACTGCAGAGGGGTCACAGAGACCATAAAATGGATTCCTTGTAGGTGAAAGTAAACTGGAAAATGTACTCCGAGAGTTTCTCCTAATGTGCTGCAGCTACTAATGGACATTCAGTCCATAGCACCAAATTAGATCTAATTTGAAGTAAACCTTCTGAAACACATATAATGTCGTCCTCAGCACCACCTACTTCACTCTGCAGGGCTGCTTTTGCACCAGCTACTTCACTCTGCAGGGCTGCTTTTCTCACAGCACACTACTTCCTGACAAACACAGCCTCAGATAGCTTCAGACCACATGTGCGATGATGATGATTGTGGTGTTTCAGAGGACCAAATTAAAACTGCTCCAAAGTAAAACCCCTGAACTGCACATAATGTACAGGCCTCAGTACAGGTTATTTCTTAACTATTCCTTTTATGACACCAAATAACTTGCTAATGTGGACATAGCAGAGCCATTTGCCCTTAACTGTGGCCTCTAATGCTTAGTCATGCTAAACAGAGGATGGGTATTTCGGCCCTTAAAAAAATATATGCTGCTCTATCCCATTTTTTTACAGCTGAATAGTTATGTTCTTCTCTGTTGCTTTAACTCTACAACAGTGCGGCTCCAAGCAGGGAGAGGTGGAAGATGTGCCACCATGGAGACCCTGAAATGGTCTGAGAAGGGCTGTCAGTTTCCATAGCTCTGCTCACTTAAGACTTAAATTCCATCCTACGGCTTTTACTGATGATTTATTTAAATCCTGCAAATGCAGTTTTATTTTATTAATGTGTTCTATATCCGATTAAATTTGTGGTTTGTTTGTTTTTGTTGTTCATTTTTTGGGTTTTTTTATCTCAGTACATCACCTAGCATTAAAAGTTGAGTCACTGGAATATAAATAAATACATACATGAACTCAAATCCACCATAATTTTGCTGGTCTGATGCTGATTTCATGCTAGCATTAATCACAACTGAAACAACCAGAAAGTATCACAGAACCACAGAACGTTAGGGATTGGAAGGGGCCTCGAAAGATCATCTAGTCCAATCCCCCTGCCAGAGCAGGATCACCTAGATCAGGTCAGACAAGAACATGTCCAGCTGGGTTTTATATGCCTCCAGAGAAGGAGACTCCACAACCCCTCTGGGCAGCCTGTTCCACTGCTCTGTCACCCTCACCGTGAAGAAGATTTTTCTCATATTTACGTGGAACCTCCCGTGTTCCAGCTTGCACCCATTGCCCCTTGATCTGTCATTGGCTGAGACTGAGAAAAGCCTGACTCCATCCTCCTGACACTCACCCTTTCCATATTTATAAACAGTGATGAGGTCACCTCTCAGTATCCTCTGAGCTAAAGAGACCCAGCTCCCTCAGCCTTTCCTCAGAAGGGAGATGTTCCACTCCCTTCATCATCTTTGTGTCTCTACACTGGACTCTCTTGAGCAGTTCCCTGTCCTTCTTGAACTGAGGGGCCCAGAACTGGATGCAATATCCAGATGCAGCCTCAGCAGGGCAGAGTAGAGGGGGAGGAGAACCTCTCTTGACCTACTAACCACGCCCCTTCTAATACACCCCAGGATGCCATTGGCCTTCTTGGCCACAAGGGCACATTGCTGGCTCATGGTCATCCTGCTGTCCACCGGGATCCCATGTCCCTTTCCCCTATGCTGCTCTCCAACAGGTCAGTCCCCAACTTACAATGGTACGTGGAGTTGTTCTTGCCCAGATGCAAGACTCTAAACTCGCCCTTGTTACATTTCATTAAATTTCTCCTCATCCAACTCTCCAGCCTGTCTAGGTCAGAGCCATGTACTTCCTGAGTTTGTACTATTGCACTTGAGATAGTATTAGGTCATCCTCTAACAGCATAGCAACCTCTGCTGTTGCAGATTGTAAATACTAAAGAGGAAATAATGATAGAGACTAAAACTGATCTGACACAAAGCCCAAGACATATCCTCCATGGTCCTTGTTAAAAGGGAACACAAAAGATTTGACCAAATATTATTGGTCAGAATTTAAAAGTGGAAATGAGGTTTTCAAATATCTCTGACTTCTGCCCTGTGATTTCAGTCTGAAGTAGAATTAACCTACAAAAGAAAATAAATTGTGGCAGGACTACAGACACAGATCTAGGCTGCTTTAGATTAAGTTCTCTGCATACATCACAGTTCTCTACCATCTGTTTTGTATTGAAAAAGAATAATACTTTAAGGCATGTTTATTACAATATATTAAGAATCTTAAGAGCTCACATACTCCTTCAGAATATATATTGAAATTAAAGATGAAGTCCTGCAGTGGAAACTGAGTGTCCTCAGTGTCTTTCAAGAGACATTCAACAAATACGTGATAGCACTGTAAATTAAAAACAAGCCTAATATACAATTCTTGCTTGCATCCTGTAAAAATAATCACCGTTACTTATACTGAACTTCTTACATATTTCACATGTGTATCCTGTAAGTTACAAAGAACAAACTTCAGTCAGAATATTCACTGATAAATTTCTAGTATACAACTACAGAGATAACTTCCTAAAAATGAAGGATTTGTTCCTTTCTAGTTATGATGGATCTACTGAATTTTGATGCACTAGACTTCAGATAAACTGGATTTAAAATACATACAGCTTTTTATCTACGCACTATATAGTAAATTCATAGAATCATCATAGAATAATAGAATACCAGTTTGGAGGGGACCTCAAAGAAAAGCACAGTCTAGATAAGGTGGCCCAGCAGCCTGTCCATCTAAATCTTAAAAGTGTCCAATGTTGGGGACTCAACCACTTCGCTAGGGAGATTACTCCAATGGCTCATTGTCATTGTGAAAA
>JANHGN010018125.1:29181-40558 GCA_024605025.1 Megaceryle maxima
AGTTTGAAAAGAGCTATTTACCACCATCCTCTGGGTGTGGCCTGTCAGCCAGTTCCCCACACCCTGTACAGACCACTCGTCTAGACTGTAACACATCGGTTTCTCTAGGAGGAGGCTGTGAGGAACCATATCAAAAGCCTTGGAGAAATTTGGGCGGACACTTGCTCCACATCAACCAAGCAGGTTACTTTGTAGTAGAAGATGATCACGTTTGTTAAGTACAATTTGCCCTTGATGAGTCCATGCTGGCTTTTCCAAATGTGCTTCATTTGATTTGTGATAGCCCCCAGGAGGATTTGTTCTATAACTTTGCCAGCGACTGATGGGCCTATAATTTCCTGGATCATCCTTTAAGCCCTTCTTATATCTGGGGGTGACATTAGCCTTCTTCCAGTCTTCTGGAACATCCCCCAGTCTCCATGACTTCTCAAAGATTTTGGAGAGAGGCTTTGCAACAATATCAGCCAGCTATCTTAATAGCCTCGGTCAGATAATGTCTGGACCCATCAATTTGTAGGGGTCAAGCTCCTGCAATAGTTTGCATACCAACTCTTCCTTCACTGATGGTGGGTCTGTGTTTGCATCAACCTGGATTTTTGTTCCCAAGGCCTGGGGTCCAACAGTGCTGGTAAAGACAGAAGGAAAAAGTGCTGAGAAATTCTGCCTTTTCCGTGTTATTTGTGACTCATTCACCTGTGCTGTTTAGCAGTTGGCCAATATTTTACTTCTGTTTCTTGCTTGTTGTTCATGTACCTGAAGAACCCTTTCTTGTAGTTTTTGACATCTCTGTCCAATTCCATTTTGAGCTGAGCTTTTGCTTTTCTAACTGCATCTCTGCACACCCTGGCAATATAGCTCTCAACAGGTATTCATCTGCTTTTCCATCTCTGGTATGCTTCCTCTTTGGTTCTGAGCAGACTCTGAAGCTCAAAGTTAAGCAAATGGGGTCTCTTGCTCTGCCTCCTTCCCTTTAAAGAGGATGAACTATTTTTTTTTGCTTTGAGAAGAGTGTTCTTGAAAAAAACGTTTAATCATATATAAAATGTAAATGTACCACTGGGCAATGTTTTCTAGAGTATCCAACAATTTTTGTTTCATCATACATTTCACTGTGATGTTATTATGGTGTGCAGAACAGGAAATATGGTTCTTGAAAGAAAAATAAACCTGGATGTTACTGTAGTTCTACAAATCAATAGTTTATTTTTCTAAAAATGAGTATTTGATCTATTTGAGTTCCCTATGATAAAGTACCCGGTGTGGCTCAGAAAGCACTTGCACAGCATTAAGACTGAGAACTAGCAGCACAGTATGTACACAAGTAACTCGATGTGAACAGATGTATTTCCTTGCAGATTTATCCAGGTTTATGACAGTGGTTGTGTTTATATTTTATGGTGGCTCATAATGATAAAATGTTATTTCCCTATCGTAATTCATGAACTCTTTTTTGTTGTTGTTGGTTGGGTGTTGGTTGGTTTGTTTGCTGTTTGTTTGTTTGCTTGAGTTGTATAACTTCTTTTATTATTCAGATTTCACAGTATCCCTCCATTGTATGCCTCTGTGACTATATTATTTTGGGGGTTTTCTAGCCATAAAAATAATTGTTGAACAGCCACGTATTATCCATGAGCACTGCAGCTACAGTTTCCTTTATACAATTTGGGCTACTCACGCATGCTAGGGGAACTTTCAGTTGTCTGCTTAAATGAGTTACCCAACTTTATCATAGATATAAAAGGGTCCTAATGACATTTGGAATTTTTTAATGGTTACAAACTAGAGTGTACTAAGAACACTTCTCTGCAGATTCTCTCTTCTCTGGCCCTGAATATCAGCACAGCAGCAGTGCTAGTGCCATACTGGGCTGCACTGGCAGCAGCATAGCTGGCTGGCTGACAGAAGTGAGTGGTCCTTCTGTTTGACACTCATGTCCAGTTTTGGAAACCTCATTAGAAGAAAGACAGAGGCATACTGCAACAAGCCCTGCAGCCAGACACCAGTATGTTTAAGAGACCAGAAACATAATACAGAAGAAGAAGCTGAGGTACCTTGGTTCATTCAGTCTGGATAAGAGATGGCTAAGTGGGAAGCCAGTTGCTGCTTTCAGTTGCCTAACTGGGCTTACAGAAGGATGAAGCCACACTATTCTCAGAGCTGTACAGGGAAAGGACAAGATACAACAGTCAGGTTGCAATAAAGGAAATTCTGAGTGGACATAGGAAAAAAAAGATTCCTCTGTGAGGGCACTTAAGAGCAGGAACAGGTGGCCCTGGAAAGGTAGGAATACATCCTTGAAGATACTCAGAATTCAGCTAGACTGCTGATGGCAACTTGAAAGTTGGTCCTGCTTTGAGCAAGGGGCTGGATCTGATGACCTCCGTAAGTCCTTTCCAACTAAATTCTAAGCCTACATGCACGCATTGCTACTCCTACCACTGTAATACTTCTCATATCTATCTTTCCCATATCTATACACTAAATCTCTCATCCAGATCCTCATAATCTTGCATCCTGATTAATTTGAAACTGCTGTTTTCAGGCCATCTGTTATACATATTCCCCCATGAATTGAGAATACAAAATACAGTGGCTATGATATTCCGTGATCACAATTCTGACGTTACTGCTTTTTTGTGTCTCATCACAGCATTGCTTATCTCCCCCCACAGCACAGCGGATTTGCTTGTCCATTTGTCAGATTCTGCCACAGGGATCTGCCTGCACTGGCAGATCTGCATGGCAAATCATGGGCCGTGACCAGTCCTTCTGAACTGATGCATAAATGCCTTCCAACCTCCTACATTCTTCCACACAGAGTTTTAACTATTGTGCTTTTTGAAGAAGCTGCCAGATGTTGCATAACTAGAAGGGTCATGGTATTTGCCAGTCTTTCTTTAAAATGATTCTACATATTCCCAAATACTTCTCATCTGGTATATCTTAAATTTCTGAGCAAAGATCAGAAATTATTTACCTTCTATTAAACAATTGCAGCAGTTTTTCAAAGTATATAAGTTCCCATAGATACTACAGGACATGCTCTTTTCTAAATGCCTAAAAAGGGTCAATGCCTCATTTCCAGAAATACCAGTAAGATTTAGGTGTTCCCTCTTGCAGCATATTTATGCTAGGTGTTTTTCAAAGTCCCACCAGGCAGAAATCTACACATTTAGCTAATTAAGTCTTAAAAATTTGGTTGTTAACATGACATGAGAACAATAGCAACAATAAAATTACTCCAAAGGATCATAATTAATCTTTATGTTGGTTTTCAGTCCACTATTTTCTAGGGGTTTTGCTGATTGTATTTTTGGAGAGGACTGTAGGATGTTGTGTTCTATGTAGATATATAAATCTGCAAACTGAAGTCCATTGCAAAGCTTTGATTCGCATACTTGTACACAGGCACCTGGCATTGCCATTTGAGATGTCCAGGATTTCTGCTTACAGTCCATGGCCTCTGTCTGGGCACCGAATAAAGAGGACCAATCATACACTGCATTTGGCAGCTACCTCAAGGATGTATGGAAAGATGTCTGGTACCTTTATGTTCAGGCAACTAAATTGGAGACCCTAGTTTGTATGTAACTTGTAAAATAATACTATAACAAAGGAGCTAAACCTACAAAATACACCAAAATGATTAAAATACAACGGTAAGAAATCCAGAGGAACAACAGCAACAAAAAATAACCATCATCAGGTATTCAGCTTCAAATGTTCAGTGAATCAGTACTTGGCACACCAGAGTGGAAAGGGCTTCCAGCATTAGTGAGTCCAGTCCGTGCCATCATTGGCACGACAACCTATAATCCTCTCCAAAACAAGTTTTGTCCTTGAGCACATATCACTTACTGCTCTTCCAACTAACAGCCAAACCTGTTAATCAGTTATAACCCATAGATATATGTGATAGACATATGGTGTATATTTCACAGGAAAGATCTAAATTTTGATTGTTTCTCATGCTCTTTCCATTCTTTTGAAGCCTGTTTAGACCATGATTTAAAAAAATTATATCAGCAAGCTGGATATCGAGCTTCAAGTTACAGGATACTTGTCTTCGACTATCTGTCTACAGCTTTGTTAGAGAAAGTGGAAGCACTTCTTAGACAATAATTCTGTATCTTTGATATCTTCAGAATAAAAACTACAAGTAATGACTTTTCCTTTTGCACTGCCTCTGTCCATTTTGGACTGACAATCAGCTGTCTAAAAACTGATATTTGGTTTATCTTATCCCAAATAAAAAGAGAAAAAATTATTTCAGGACTGATACATCAACACAGAAAAAAAAAAAATTCCTCATTTTTAAGTGGTCTCACAAACAATAGTTCTGGTAAGGGAAGATTAATAATATGACTAATAAATTAGCTTTGTACTGGACTCGCTGCATAATGTAAAGTTAGAAACATTTGTGGCTGCATCCCAAACTGCACACTCAGCAGAACTCAAACCTACTGACTAGAACTGCAATGTGGATTTGATTCTCATTTCAAAGGAAGTGAGCACTGGACACTTCCTATATCTTTGGTCATTTTTTGCTTGAAATTCTTGACTGGAAAGTTCAAAATAAGGCAGAGGAGGGCAAAGATGAATACAAACTCAGTGTTTGAGAGAAATTGATGTAGTGTTCATCAAAATTATAAAAAGTCTTTCCCACCAGATGACTATGAGGTGCTAGACCATAAATAACTGCTTCACTCCATATGGATATAACCACTGGCAAAATCTTAAGTAATATTGTCTATATCAGTCAAAACACTTGCACACTGAACTTAACAGAACATCCCCAAATGCACCCACATAATCATTATTCAGCACAATATATGAATTACAGATTGAACTTGACAGCTATGACCAACTTCATAAAAGCATTCTGACACAAAAGTTTTACCCATGATTGTATTTATAGTAAAGGAGTCTTTACTGTATATACAGTCTCTATCTTCTTTTTTTAAAAAATATTATTACTATATTCTCTCCTTCTTTAGTAGATAATTTCAAAATATCTGATGGTGTTCAACTCATTTTCTTGTTCTGTGTTGCTTCTGGCATAGTAAGCACAATGTGGTTATAGCCTTCTATCTTTTCTTCTGAAAGATGAGAGGGATTGTAAGGGATGCTAGTCTGTGGCAATCACATTCACCGTGTCACTGAATTTAGGCTTCAGACCTGCCAAGTATTTCACACTGCTTGCAGGGTTCATGCAGTTGGCTCCTGCCTGGCATTCTCTTGCAGCTGGGAATCCAACACACACATTTATTCAGCATTTACACATATCCTTTGCTTTGGTGCATGAGATCATGGAACAGGAATGAAGCTGTCACAAGTCCACACCATCCTAATGGATCCTCCCACTCTCAGAGGTCCTGCTAAGGGGGTATACGCTCTAGATGCAGCCCAGTTCCCCAGCTGCATGTTAGCCCATCACTCAGTGCTCCCTCTGTCCCCTGGCCTAGGACAGCATTCTCATAGGTACTGACATAAATGGGACCTGAAAGCACTGATATCTGATACCATACAACGCACAGAACTTGCTTTTTATTAGAAAGCAGACAGTGCAATAAATCCCTCTGTATTATATTTAGTGATGGTATCATTTGTGTCATTGAGGAAAGTGATCTTGGTAGTTTTGTAAAACCCCATGGCTTTGAATAAATCACTTGCATAGTGAAATATTTGACTGATGAGACACTAACTGTCCTACAGCAAGAAAATTATTCAGGCTGGGAAGATGACAGGTTCAGAGCATGAAAAACAATAAGCCATAGAGAAGCTGGAAAGAACAACATGTACAAAAGACCAAGGGGCAATTGTCACTATCCCTGAGTAATGACCATAACAACAGGTGCTAAAACATACAATACAGCTATATAGCACTAGCCAATTTCTGGACTGGCAGAAAGCTCAATAGCCAAGTGAAACCCTTTATAAGCAAGAGAGTCTCATTAGCCCCATGAAAGGGACAAATAAAAATGGCTAGGTTTTGTTTGCAATACTCATTATGGTTGCCAGCAATGTGAAAGGGCTTCCTGTTTTCTATTTCAATTTGATCTCCCTATGCTACAGCTAATATAATAGTTGCCAAGTGGAAAAATAAGTAGATTCTTTAGTTAAATTTTTCTATGGCCATGAAATTGTTGTAATTTCTTTCCTTGTCTTTCTTTCCAACAAGATTACTGTCTTACCATGTACAATATATCATTATTCCACTTCTTCCTTATGAAGATGTTTATCCTTTCTTATCTAGTTTGCCTGTCATTTGCAAAAATCTGGAATACACTGTTCTGATAAACCTGTCAGAACAAAAACAGAATAACAGAAAAATCATTGTGATAAGGTTTCCATATTATTCTGAGAAAGACAGAACTGAATATTTTGAATAACATTAGAAATGTAATTTATATGAATATATAAATCCTTACCAGTGGATTTCAAATTAATTTTCAAATAATCTTGAAATCTTATCAGATATTAATTGCTAATAAGCACAATTCATTATGACTTACTGTGCACAGATTTACTTTTTGTGACAGTGAAGTAAGCAAACAGACATCTGCATGGAGTATACCTGGAAAAAAAAAAAAAAAAGAAGTTTAATTATCTGTAGACCTGCCAAATACGAAATAATACTTGTTTGAAAGAATATCAGTATGTCTGTGTTGATCTTCAGTACCTACATTACTCTTTTTTTTTGTATATATTTAGCATCACTTTACAGAAGAGAATAGAGAAACTCTATTGTTATACTATGCAGCAAAGCTGAGCTACCTAGAGATAAGAAGTGGTATCAAGCTGTCATTTGGGGAAAAGTTGCATCTAGATTCTTTATGTCCAGCCAGGGAGACCTGAAGGGAGATTTATCTTCTCCTGTATAATTGCTAATGACTTCAATGTTGAATTCAAGAGTTCTGAGAACAGAAAACATAAACCCCAGAGAATGATTTTTTTGTTTGAAAGGCACATTAGCTTTAATCCTAAGCATATGTCCCTGCCTCCTGCACGAATACAGGGAAATCCAACAGAATAAGCAATACCATCCTTTGATTTATTTCTCTGACTGCTTATGCTTCAGCTTTGTCATCAAGCGATCCATTTCAGCCTCCTCTGTGCAACTCACATCTCTCTTGTTTTGCTCTTTCTCATTGCAGCTCTTCTTGCTGCTACCGCCTTTTGAGTCACACGCAAAGAGATTTAAGCATGAACATTAAATGGCAAAGGCCTTTGAAAATTATAGAACTACTTTTTTTTTTTTTTTTTTTTAATTGTTTTTGTCTAGTTGATAGCTTGCAGCACCAAACCAAACAGAATCATTAAATGGTTCAGTGGACTAAGATCAAAGACAGACACCTATGAGCAAAATCCTCTATTATCCTTTCACTGTCAAAAGTAATTGTTGCTAATTGAACAACTTTGTTTAATTCTAATATAGCTCAAGAGACCATATCCTGAGCTGCTGGAAATAGATCTGGTTCTGCTGAAGTCAGCTTCACTAATCTATAGCAACTGAGGAACTGCCACAAGGAGAGAAACAGTTAACCCATTCCTTAACTGCACGGGCTGTGTGACCAGCTATTGCAACTGAAATACATGTCTCAAAACTTGGGCTGATCAAGAAAAAAAATTACGACAATTGTCTTTGCCTAATTTTCCATAAGAAGCTATTAAATACGCACTTTGATGTCAGTAGACCAGAAGACATCCAATAGAATTTGATGAAGGTAAAAATTAAAATATGCTGAAATATCTGCAAGCAGATACCAGTCATCATTTTCTAAATGCTTTTAAAATCTCATTTCCCTTTGCAAGAAAGAAAGCTTCTCTCCTTCCTGCTCGAGTTTAACACACAACCACAATCAGCCAGCAAGCAACAAACAGTACTGTTACCTTATGGATGTACATGTTTAGAAAGTAAATAATCACAAATGAAGAACATCTTCAAATCAGGGATCTTGGAAAAAAAAAAGAGCTCAGAACAAAGTGTGGGTCTATCTGCCACATCTTAAATTCTAGCACAGTATGGATGGAAAAAAAAAAAAAAAGCAATAAAACAAAACAAAAATACCCAAAACCTATGCAATCACCAAAATGACTTCCTGTAAGGGCAAATGAGATGGAGCTGTAAGATACAGGTCTGTTACACACACCACACCAGCCTCATTATCAACAGTGAAATTATACACAGCCAATGCTTTCTGAGGTTGCAGTGCACATTAAAACTGAAAGAATGTAATTGAGGGAGAGATTAAAAATAATTGCAATCATAAATACAAGTATTATGTCAGAATCAGTGCTGGCTCCTTCACTCAGCTAAGTTATGAGAGCCTACAAAAAGACTCTTGAAAACCCCCAATTCATCCTATTTCTCTACCTGGTGCTTCATGTGGTCCTGTTTTAGTAGGGCTTGCAGCAGTGTGCAGCTACAGTGGAATGCCAGTGCATCACTGAACTGATGGGCAGATAGATCACCAAGTAAATCCCAGCGTTCAAAGACTCCATAGTAGCAGAGCTGCTGCAGATACAAGCTGTAGAGAGATAGATGGGTGCAACTACACAGATGTATCACAGAACAGCACACTACACCATGGGTGCTAAGGGCAGACAAATTATACTTAGTGCCCTTGCTAACTCAAATGCTATTTAGTTACAATGCTCATTTTACTATTATTATAGTTGTTGCTTGTCACTTATTTTCTATCTTTTTGCTTGAGATATTCTGTCTCCAACCGTTACCTTTGGCTCTTATTACCTTGCAGTTAAATTGGTAAAAAAAAATATAAAAACTATAAACCACTAAAAATGCTGACACATTATAAAGAGAACTTGTTAAAGCTCACTCATGCAAGTGCATGGTCGTGACAGACACCATACATGCAGCACACATGTAAGAAGTCACCACATCCCTCTTTTTTTGAAGGAAGAGACTTTCCAAAACCAAGAAACATTAAGAGCAATTTCCCAAAACGTGACACAGCTGGATCCTACCAACAACTGAACTACGTGCATACCAGGCACTGGGACCTAGATGTAGGTGCCAGTAATAGGACTATGGAATGGAGAAATGGACTGAGGATCCAAAGCCGGTAGGGAAAGTAGCAGATAGAACATGTAGGAAGTAGTAATGTAGCCCAGGGATGAACTGGTGTGGGGAGAGGGCTGTCTGGAGGGAGTCTTGACACTGTGACCAAAGAAACTTCTGCTGCCATGGAAAGAGGAACTGTCTCAAAACACACAGGATTTTACGGTGTGTGTCTATTTTGATTCCAGCATACAGAACCTGAATATTAACTCACTGAACAACTGTGAAGGCAATATAGAAAATATAGAAATATACAAACCAGCAGTACTGAAACACTGTCTGGTGTTCAGCGTTGGCTGTGATGGCATCTCTTACATCAGGGTAACCACAGTGGAAAAAGAGACAAGAACACCTGGCTTAAAAATAGCTTTTTGGTACAGAATTGTTCATTTGCTGGTGGCTTCCTGGACTGGTTAATGAAGACATGAGGTACACACTAAGGAAATACATACAGCTGTGTCATTTATCTTTCTAGTTCATCTCAGATGACTTGCAAAACTTTACAAGTCGAGATGTAATGCCATAATATTGGGTTGTGTGCGACCATTTTCTGCAAAGGTTGATCTATTAAAATACAAGTCATGTAAAGAAATTATTTTACGTGATCACCAAAACACAGAGACATGTAGTTCATAGCTCTTCAGATCCTGCTCTGTGCTACAGTGAAAGGATGCTGCACAACACCAGGCTCCAAGAACAAAAGTCCCAAGGTACGGCAAAGACAGCCCTTCTTCTGTCTAGATACAGTCTTTTGTGTGTCTACCTAATTATAAGGAAGGTAACCAAAACACAATTATATGCTTTAAAATTCTTTTTCAATACCACTACCCTCTGCATGGTAAATAACAACCTCAGTTCACAGACATTCCAAACTCTTTGGAAGTTTTTTGCTGTGTTCATATTATCTGTCAATGAACCACATAAAGCAACTGCACTCCAATTATTGCTGCTCTGGACAACAGTGATTTTGCAAGACCACACAGCATTTAGTCCTATTCTGATTTCAGTATAGGCAAAAGGTGCATTAGCATGTATCTATTCAGAAATCAGCACTGAGCAAGTACAAAAGTATACTTCTAGAGTCAAACAACCCCTAACTGACCACAGTGAAAGCAGAAGACAAAGGAGGGCTGTGTTGCAGAACACGTTAGTTAGCATTTTATTCAGCATCCTAAACTAGGCCCAGCTCTGAAACAATTCTGTGCAGATGCGCTACCAAACACTCCTGTACATACTCTGACAAACATTTAAAATGACTGGGCTGATGACCAATTTCTTAATATCCAGAAATAGGTCACATTTTGGTAAGCTGACAGTATGCCAAGGTAATTTTCAACACAAGTAATGCCAGAATAAAAACTGGGTAGTAATCAAGCTAGGAAACATGTGAAATTCAAAATAAATTGAAGTTAAAACAAGAGCTTCATTCAGTTAGGTCACTGACCTAAAGCACAGCTTGTCTTCCACTCTGTCTAGCCTTTATAGGAGTAAAAGTATAAGAAGAACTTGGCTGATAGATTTAGATCTGTATCTAGATCTAATTCAAGCTGTGAATTACACTATTCTAACTATAAGGCCTAACACAGCAAACAGGCTTTGGAGACAGCAGTGCTGGCACCTTCTGAGTTACCCACTGGCTCATTAAGTGGTTGGACAGCAAAATGCTGGATTCTGATATCTGGTCTGAGTCTGGCAAAAGCAGCCCAAAACAAGTGTTTCCTTAAAAATCAGAAGGGTGTAGGAACAAATAGATGCTCTGGGTTTTACAGAAATTCCCCTAACTGACTATGAGAGGCAACAGGAGGAAAATGGAATTTGAAGGTACTTAGGTATCCCTAAATACCCGTATATGACTTTAAAATATTTCAGTAATAACAGGTTATTTATATACTCTCACAACATCAGAAAGCACAACAGAGAGAGGTATCCCAGCTAAGATAAAAAAATGTGATAAATAATATTTAAAAGCAATATACAGACTGATAGTTTAAATAATTTTAAATACAATTCCTCATCTCTGAGACCATTTTCTTGATAAAAAGGGCATTTTCAGTTAAAAAAACCAAAACTAACCAAACAAAAAACCACTGCAGTAAATGGGATTTCATTCAAACTAGAATCTCTCTCAGGAGAATTTATTTGTATGACTTCTGTGTATAACTTCAAATTTAAAAATCTTTGTTTCTTTTCTGATTTCCAAACTTAAAAAAAAAATTTTAAAATAAATAAATTTAAAAAATCCTTACATAGAGGATTTCTTCTCTCTCAGATGCATACCTATTTTGCCTCAAG
>JANHGN010018126.1:0-47897 GCA_024605025.1 Megaceryle maxima
TATAAAAGCACCCTTCTGATCTCTAATAAACGAAGCTTGCTTTACCAATCATATTGATTGCCTGCATCTTCCCTCGCTGCTCCGCAGATTGATGTGCAGACCAAGGTCACTGCTGGATCTTGTGTACCATGTTGGGGGTGTAGAAAGTAAAAGGCCTCACCTGCAGGGAAGAGTGGGTAGGACAGGTGACCCCAACCAAGGAGGGATTCCATCCCATATACATATTTCTTCTCCCTCATTTCTTCATTGTCCAGCATCCAAGGAACTTTGTCTGTTCTGCCTTCAGTCCCAATTGGTGTGTTCCTGAATGTGGTACCAGAATGCAGCTCTTGAACACAGTTTCCATCTGTGGCTGGGCCCAGTCTGGGACTCTCCTGGTGCCTGCTCCACAGCATCAGTGGTGATGCTGATGTAATTGCCATCAAAGGGTGTTGGGTTCAATAATGGTTTTGTAAATATTTGTATATATTCCATTTTTATCATTATTTTCATTAAAGTTCTTCTAGTTTCCATTTCTAATTGGTAAGGCTCTCTCCCCTTTCTCTTGCCCTTTGGGGAGGGAGGGGGGTTAACAGAGAGCATCTGTTATAGGTCTAGCAGACTGCCCTGACCCTAAACTGTGACAGGGTGACAAAGCACTGGAAGAGGCTGACCAGTGAGGTTGTAGAGTCTCCTCTGGAGATATTCGAAACCCACTTGGATGCAATCCCATGTAATGTGCTCTAGGCAAACCTGCTTTGGTTGGACTAGATGATCTCTAGAGGTCCCTTCCAACTCCAATGATTCTGTGATCACTGTGAACACAAAAAACTCAGTATATCATATATATGCATGGGTCAATGGACTCCTTTAGACGCATTTGTTTGTGAGGCTGATAAGCAGCTTTTGAGAAACAAGCAACAAAAAAATGTCTTCCAGTTCCAGCAGTCTATAGGGTTCTGGGGAGACAGATGACATTTCTTTGACCTCAGAAGTAAATAACATTAAATGCTTCCAATATGGAATGCTTATGTTACTCCTAGTTTGAATATGCCTATGAGACACCATTCTTCATTTAGGCATGTTGGGCTACAAACAGAAGTGTCATGAATGGCAGCAGAAATTACATCCCATTAAATGTTTATCAGTCAGAGGTGCAAATTTAGCTGAAGAAAATTCTACAGTTGGCTAGTAGACTGTGAACTATTACAGCTGAGAAAAAGATGTGAGATAATATTTATTGTACAACACACAACTACAAAAGAAGAAAATCAGAACCAGTGAATTCAAAAAGCAAATGAAATAGATCTTATTGTCTCAGTAAATTATCTTTCATTATTACTTGTGACTATTTTGTTGTGTACAATGTACTGTTTAGAAGAATGAAAGGAACAACCAGGTTAGGGACTGAACTGGATGATGCAGAAATCCTCTAAGTTGGTTTTGCAAGATTTTGATTCCAAATGTTGAAAATTGTATATATATGTATATATATACCACAGAAGGTGACAGAGGATACTAAACCTTACAAATAGTTCCTTTGTACTTCTGTTTTGCATTAAGTAAAAAAAAAAAAAAAAAGAAAAAAAAAAAAAAGACTGTTTGGGGGTTTTATTTATTTTTATTCAATTTTTTGGTGAAGGAATACACTTTTTCGCAATGAAGAAAGTTCTGACATATGGGTTATTTTTATTCATTCTCATTAACTGGAAATATTACTGAGAGTTATTTCAGTAATTTCTAAGATCATTGAAGTAATTATCTTGAACTTTGCAGGACTTTACAGCCAGTTCTTCTTTCCTCAAGATTTATTCCCAAGTGGCAACCACAATGTTGTATTACTGAATATCACCTTACAGATTTGTGACATTGTTTTGTTCACAAGTTATTGTCTGCTTGGCTTAATGAAGAAAAACAACCAGCTCCTAAAGAAGTTTGTGATCGATTTTCTACCTGCATAGAAAGTTTTCTGAACAGCGCAAAGGACCTAAATTCGGTTAAAACATTAATTAGCTTAATACTTTTCTCTCAGCTATTTGGAGCTAACCAGTAGTTTATTAGAGCATCCTCATCCTCTGCTATTTATCCATCCCCCTCATTCAAGACTGGTGATGCATTAAAGTTGGGCAAAGCGTTGTTGCACTCTGACAGCTCACAATATATACATGGGTCCTTGCAAACAATAGCCCAACAGTCATAAATTAGACCACTGTATAGGTTGCTCTAAACTACTGTATGTTTAAAAAAGTTTAATGATGAGAGAATGATAGCAAATTCTTTGGGAGAACCCCCATTCCTGAGCTGAAAAGACCTTGGCACAGAGAATCTCACTCTTTTTCAGTGCTTCTACACTATTTTTAGGAGTCATCATTCTTTCACACTGAGAGAACATTTTCTAAGTCCTCTGTGTTGCCATAGCAAAAGCCAGATTTTTTTCCCCCAATGCCTGACAAAAAGAGTCTGTGCAATATTACAGAGAAAAAAGTATAAACAACAGTTTTTAAATTACTCCAAATATTTTCCTGTATTACATGGCTTCACTTTGTTACGCCGTTCACTTTTTATACCCATATCAAGAGTGTAAAAATATATCTGAATCCTTTCAGTTGTTCTCAGACCTGGGGATTCTGAAAAGGGTTAATCTTGCCTCATGACTTTAAAAATTTTGTGAACTGGAAGAGAATGGCTGTTGCAGAGGAGGACACAATTTCTCAGGATGACATTTTAAGGGATAGATTCTATTTATTTGCTTATAGCTACAGTTAACAAAATCAGGACAGCTTGCAATCACATAGACAGAAAGACTACTACACTGAAGTGATCAGAAAAGAAATCACAACTTTCTCTACTTGTAAGATCCTAAGTATTGGAAAGTCATATTTGGAACTTAGTAACACAAATATGGGATCTTATACATTATATTTACCCCTAAATACTTTGGAGAGTAAAAAAAAAAAAAAAAAAAAAAAAAAAAAAAAAAAAATCACATCTGCAACAGTATTAAGATCAGTTTTAGAGTAAATTTCAGATCACCAAGTCCTGCATGCACCTGGTGCTGAACAATAGAATTTCAACCCGTATTATTAATGTGCAATATAATAAGGCCGCAGTCACTGATCTGTGTGTGTAATTAAATATTCAGCAGCATCAGATGTTAGTAACACAAAGGGGGACAGAACACTACAGCAGACACACAGACACTACAGCTTTTACTATATAGCAATTTGCATTCTAAATAGGCACTTGACTTTTCCTCTGTGACAGTTTCACAATTGTTTAGATAATATTTTGCAGTAAGCCACCAGAATGTAGGGGCAAAAATCAAAGTGTAATTTTAGAGACTGAGAAATCCTTTAAATATCTAAAAAAGAAATAATGTTGTTTGAAATAATTCATTACTTCTGAAGTGGTAAAGTCCTGATCAAACTCTTAGCTCTGTGAACACTACAACCTGGCTGACCATTTTCCACAACTATTTTATTTTTTCAGACATAAGTGTCCGTATGGTACCCAGAAAGTGGAATTTCATGATAGTCCAAAACCTCCTGAAAATTACTAATTTATGACTATGTATGTAACAAAACAATAGAAGCAATATGTTAAACATAAATAAAGGTGGAAAAAAATTATTTAACCATTCTGCATGTGTCTGCAAATGTCTTTCAGATAATAATTTTAAAAATTCCCATGAAGGCCTGCAAAAACAGGAACGAATTTGTTTAATATTAGACTGTGGGTGAAATGAAGGTGACTGTAAAATAACAACCTAACTACAGCCTTCATTTCTGTTGTCTCCTTTAGACAGTCTGCATAAGGGTTAGCCAGTATTTCAGGCCTTGTACACAACAAACTTTGCTGCCAACACATTCCATTAGGGGAAGAGCTGGCTTGAGTGAGGAGATAGTAGTTCTTCCTCCCTAAGCCCTAGGCATGTAGGGACACAAAATATGCAGCAACTGTTAAAGAGGTTTAAGGAAAACTGTTTCTCTTTCTCATGCGTTGAGGAGATCAAGATGTATGACATCTTGTAACAGTGACTAACTGCTGCCCTTGGCTGTACAATGCTACAGTCTCTATTTAGAAAATATGTTCAATGTTCAGTTTCATTACAAAGTAAATATGGTCTTTGAATAAATAATTTAGCCTTGTTTGCATTCCCTCTTGTCATTTCTCTTATTGTAAAGTTTGCTACATGTTTTCACAGAATCACAGAATGGTTGAGGTTGGAAGGGACCTTTAGAGGTCATCTTATCCAACCCTACTGCTCATGAAGGATCACCTAAAGCAGGTTGCCCAGGACTATGTCTAGATGGGTTTTGCATACCTCCAATGAGAGAGACTCTGCAATCTCCCTGGACACCCTGTGCCAGTGCTTGGTCACTGTCACAGTAAACAGTGTTTCTTCATGTTCAGAGGTAACCTCCCCTGTTTCATTTTGTGCCCACTGCCTCTTGTCCCCTCAGTGGACACCACTGAAAAGAACCTATGTCTGTCTTCTTTGCACCCTCCCTTCAGAAATTTGTCCAGATCCATGAGTTCCTGTGGTGATTTGACCTTGGCTGGACACCAGGTGTCCCCCAAGCTCGTCTATCACTTCCCCCCCAGCTGGTCCAGGGGGAATAAAATAAGATGAAATTCGTAGGTTAAGACAAAAGCAGTTTAATGAAAAGTGAAGCAAGGCTGTGCACACTGAAGCAAAAGAAAACAAATATTTATTCTCTACTTCTCACCAGCAGGCAATGTCTGGCCCTTTTTGGTAAGCAGGGCTCCAAAGGCAACCCAGTTGCTCTGGAGGACAAGTGGATCCACCCCCCACATTTTTCTAGCTTTTATTGTTAAGCTGGTTTCATATGGTATGGAAAATCCCTTCAATCAGTTTGGGTCAGCTGTCTTAGTCGTGTCCCCTCACAAGATCTTGTCAACCCCATCCTGCTGCAGGGGGAATGTTGGAAAAACAGACCTGGTGCTGTGCAAGCCCCTGCCCAGCAGCAGACAACACTGGTGTGTTATCAGCACCTTTCCAGTTCCCAGTACAAAGCACAGGACTGGGAGGGCTGCTACGCGGAAAATTAACTCCATCTCAGGCAGACCCAATACAGTTCCCACATGAGTAATCTCTTCTCTAGGATAAACAGTTCTACCTCTTTCAACCTGTCCTCATAGAAGAGATGCTCCAGTCTTTTCATTACCTTGGCGGCCCCTCCAGCTCCCTTAGTCTCCTGCACTGGAGAACCCCCAGCTGTACAAAGTATTCCAGAACTCATCAAAGAGGTATCTTAGAAAACTGAAAACTTGATTTCTGTCTAAAGTTTAACTGCTTAGTAACTGTACATTTTAGGAAACTAGTAGTTTATAAGCTATTAGTTGTATGTCAATGAATTGCAAGACATTTCTGATATAGTTGATCGTTTAATCTGTTTTAAGAGGTACTGCGTGATTTAAGCAGACAATACAAGACATTTTTATCACATAGAGGGTTTAGGAATTAGAATAGACTACCCTAGGCTGTCATTAGTACCTGAGTCTGTGATTGGCAATAGCATAGACTCATTGTTGACAGAAAAAGAAAACTTATATTGTCATCTTTCCAAAACTACTGTGCATTTTCAATTGCTGAGGGTTTTTGTTGTTTTTTCCTCAAATTTCTCAACATAAATATAACAATTGAAGGACACTTTTTTTTTTTTTTTATGTTGACAACCCATGCAAATTGAATTTCTTACAACGTTATTATTTAGAAAGAACTGGCCTAATCTGACTCTCCTGCCCAGTTCCGAGTGAATGGCATTACTCACCAACACCAGTTATTCACTAAGGAAACTGTATTTCCACAGTGATTTAAGGGTTGCAGATGGGTAGAACAGCAGCTCAAGGGAAAAAAAAAAAAAAAAAATAAAAAAGAATGGATCTTTCCCTTCCATTGCATTCAAGCACAAAAACCAGTAGATGAACTTGGACAGCTTTAATTGACATTATGTGACCTTCACTTATGTAGCATATTTGGGATGTGACTGGGATAGCATCCTAGTAATTTATGAGTTTGTTTAGCATGAAAAATGAATTTTCTGGGATGTGATCCTTCTAAGCATTAAAAAAAACCAGCTCACTTTTCAAGCAATGATAAATATTATGTCTGAATGGAAAGCTTTGTTTATATGAGTAATGAAATCCTAGACAGAAATGAACTAAAACAGTGTGCTGATTGTTTTCTTTACACTACACACATCTGCTTATTTGTGATTATTTTGCACTTATTAATAAGTACTGCATAGAAAAATGGCAGGGTACCTTATTGTGCTTGAGAGGCAGTGGTCACACATAGTCTGTGGTAGCTCTGTCAGAGATAATTATTTCATGCAGCTCTGCAAGCATACAGCTTTTTTAGACAACAAGGGTGGGTCGTGCTCAGCCCCAGGGTTAGCTCCATATACAGAGCAGCACTGACCATGTGGGTCCTCCTCCTGCTCTTAGTCACTTCCCTGTGCCTCTCACCAGCTGGTAGGACCATCTGAGTGGTCCTTCTTATTTCCAGCCACTGTGTGTATTGGTCATATCATTACAACCTGTCTTTAGGGAGGATTTTGGGAAGAGACTAAAATTCCATAATACCTGTGCACAGAGGAACAAAATTTATGAGAGGTGTATGGAAATAGAACTTGTGGAAACAAAATTCCACTTGTAGAAAAGTTCCAGATATTGGAGAGCACCATGAAAAATCAAACCTGTCTGCTACTCCATTATAGATGAGCCAGAAACACAAACCTGGACCCCTTCAAATAGCACTGAATTCAGGAGGTTAACTTCCTAAATTAGACCTTTTTCATGCCACTTTAATGCAAGGAGGGCCAACTTTATGTCTCAATCACTAATCTTCTACTACTATTCCAAAACATTATCAGAGCAATACTCATAATGAACAGCTGTGTCACAGCCTATAAAAGGCTCTCCTCCAAGGAAGCTGATAACTGAGCAGAAATGAGCCAAACACATGATTTTAAGGACCCATTGTTCCTATGCTGAACAAATATGAACAAAACCTAAAAAAAATTTAAAAAAATTTAAAAACCCAAAGTTGTAAAAGCCTAACGATAGTTGATAGATGCATGGCACATTCAGATCTGACTTCTGATTCATCTATGCATAAATGCCACATTTATCTTCTAAAGAGACCCAAATTGTAGCTTTATCTCTACATTACTGATAGTCATAGATCTAACACTTTATCTATTAATACACGCTTCCATAAAAGCACCCATATGCCAGTCTTTGACACTAATTTAAGGCATGGCTGCTATTTTCAGATATTAGGTACTTCAGATTTTGTTCCCTTGTCACGCAGAACATGACTCAGATTCACAAACTCCTCTGAGAGCAGCACTACTCTCTTACGATTAAAATTAAAAGTCTTCTGCACTTAAAGGAATGGAATGAAATAAATTACTATCTATATGTCTGTCTGTCTATCTCTCAGGGCTAGAAAGTGAAAGAAATTTAGACAAGTGACTGTTTCCAGTTCTATATTTAATCTGTTTTCATATTATTGACTACTATTTTCCCCACAGTGACCAGTCATAGAGACAATGTAACCTCTGAATCTCAGGTGCTAGGACACTTTATGTGATATGTCTTGTATCCAAAGCTCCAGCTTTGGTCATGAGATCAGGAAGAGAGAAAATCATCTTTTTCTTCAACCATCATTAGTGCTCCAGCAGAAAGTAGAGATCTTAAATTTTGGAACTGTGCATGAAACTCATGTAACTTGACTTCTTATAGCTACATTAACAGCAGTTGTGTTACTCATAAAATAACTGTGCCTTTTAGTAAACACTGCAGAGTAGGTAAGTCTTTCAAACGATACTAAAGGACAACAACTTTAACTGTGCAATTGTATGGTTCTCCTCTGTTTATTACAGGATTACCTCTATTATTATTTATATCACACAGGAAACCACTGAAGTTAACAGAGTTAAGCAAAAGTGAAAGGAAAAATGAGATTGTAAAGCAAACTTAGAGCCCGTTAATGAGGCTTCTGCTATGGAAAATATTCTGGTTCAGTCACAACTTCCCTGTCCACAGTCTAACAGAAGGTACAATTAGCAAACAACCATAGAAACCAGGTGGGCTAGTACTGTGACGTTTCTGTATTCCTGTCCTAATCCTAAGGGAACATCTTCTCCCGAACCATTCTTAACAACTATTTAATTAACACATCTCTTAGAACTATGCATTCCACGATTCTTTTATTCCAATACTTAGCTATTCCTACAGTTAGAAAATTCTAGGTATGTAATCTGAAATTTCCTTTTTACATTTGATTTTTCATGACCCATTTATGGTCTAACATTGTCCCTACCCAGTACATTTTTTCACCACTAATAAAGAAGCCTAAGGATAAATCAGATCATAGTTATGCTCCTTATTCAAGTACCTAAAATCAGAAATTATTAGTCCCAGTGATAATGCTTCCAAACTTTTGTTGATATACAAATGGATGAATATCTGTAATGCACAAATTCAGATAGTCCACTTAAGTGGCCAATCACCTTAGACTCTGTGGGTAAAAGGAAAGAGAGCCTTTATCAGAGAGTGATTTAGAGAAGCCATAGCTTTGCTGCTTTGAATTACTCTCTGGTGAAACCCTTCTCTGTTGACTGTACAGAATCAAGTAAGCAAAGTAAGCCATAGAGCTAACTTTCTGTATTCCTTTGTTTTCCTTGAGACTGAAGTTAAGCTGACTGATGTAAAATTTCCCAGAACTATTACACTTTTTTTTTTTTTTAAAAAAAAAAAAGGCCCAGTGTTTAGTGAGTTTTATGTATTGGAACTTCAACTGTTTTTTCCATTACAAAGTACCTGCAATTGCTTCCGCCAGTCATCCAAGGAACATAAAAGTGTCCTACATCAACTCTAGCTCAGCTGAAAACACATAAAATGACTGAGCACCCTAATCTGTGCCTTTATCTCTTTGCCTTGGAGATAGTCACATTTGTCATCTGACATTTTTAATGTTTATGGAAACAGGAGCTGCTCAGTGATGGACATTTCAACATTGTTTGTTAGTAACTTCCAGTCTCCAATGTGTGTCTTTAAGTGAGAACAGTAACACATTTTCAAATTGAGTAGCAGCTGCTGAGATCTCACAATTCCATTCACAGGAGATCTTCATACAGCAGATCTTCATAAGTTACTGAAACAGAAACATAAGTTGTTCCAATAAGTTATATCACATGCCAAATCTATATAGTAATAGTCACAGAATCATTTTTTCCTATGCTTTTGGTAAGCCTAAATAGTAATGCTTAGGGCTACCTGAAAGTCAATAAAGAAACACCGAATTGGTTCATCATTATTTCATTATTAAAGTGAACTCACTGTTCCTCTGCCTGGGGTCCCTCACTTTAAAATGAGGTACATTTGACTGCTGGAATACTTATCATTCATAGTAAAAGAATTGCTGAATACAGAGTTTGTTCTACATAGAGTTTTACCAAAAAATTCTGTACCCAATCAAGAGATCTCTTAATCATTTCACTTTTTTTCTAAAGCCAGTTAGTCAATTTACTTAAAAATTAATCTCAGTGAAATTTGGATAGCATAGTCTAGAGGTTTTCAAAGCAGAATAATTCTTTTGTTTATTTAAAGACTTTAATGAATAGTGCTGTTTGGATGAGGTGGATGCATTGCCAAAAGTACAGCAAGTCACTGCTCTGAGAACTGATTACTGGTTGTCTGCAAATTTAGGATTATGTTGTTTTTGCATGCAAGGTATTTTCCTGTAATTCAGTTCACATCTACAAATGCTAATGACATCTCTTAATTTCTCATAATTTGTATGTCTACTGTGTCTCCTAGAAACACCAGTTATTTTTCACATGCGCAGTCTCCTAATAAGCACATATTTAACCCTCCCACATATGCTATCTAGCCTTAATCTAAACACAATGACTATCTCTTTTACCATATTTTAATTGACTCTTTAGAAATCTCTGAGGTTATCTCCATTGTCCTTGGTTTCATGCTTGCTATTTCACCCAGGCTGGCTTCTGCCACCAGATAGGATTAATTTGCTTTTTAAGCCACTATGAACTCAAAAAGTTTAGGTCATATGCAGAAAGGCATTCCCAAAATTTCTGGACAGTGGTGTATACATGCATCTTCTCTGCACCATTTCTGATGTTCAAGGGTGTGAGTTATAGCACACAGACACATCCTAGTTCCACTATACAAGCTGTAGAAACTTTTAGTCTTTCCACAGCATCAGGGAAAATCTACCTCATACATCATGCCTAGTATGGCAGGCATGATTTAGTTGGTCCTACTACAGTGAAAGATAAGTATTTACAAGTAGGATTTACTTCAAACCTCAGAAATACTACATTGCTCAATTTATGCTCCCTTCAGTTTGAATGGGAACTGCAACAATACAATTCTATGATCATGAACTTGATACAGAACCATACATATATATAAGATAGAGAAAAACTTATAAGAGTATTTGCCTTTGAAAATGAAGTTAAGGCATAAAATGCAATCATGAATATAATAAAGATGGTTATGTTTTTTAACACTACTATCATTAACTGACAGCACTTACCCTTGAGAGTTGCCTGTAATTTGGTTTCCAAGAGATATGATTTTTTGTATATATCCTGTATGACTGATTTAACAAATAGAAATATCTGCAAGGCATTTGGCCAGTTAAAGATATTGAAGGCTGTTAATGAACTGATGGAAGGACTACCATGACTGGGAGATGAGATAGTCTATTTCACAGCCTGAAGTGATTCCCCTATCCTTCTTCCACTCTTTCACCATTGCATTTGCATTAGTTCAGGTCTGGTGATGTCTGCTGAGATGAGAAGGCTTGCCCTGACAGTCTCCTGGCACTCCTGCTGCTTACAGGTCCAAGTCATTGTATCTAGAGACAAAGAGATGAAAATTATGGTCACCTATTCTACCTGACCAGTGCTGCTTTTCCCAGCACAGATGTTCCTGTGATCACTGCAGCAGTGAGGAATTTGAGAAAGCAAAAGTGTACATCTCGGAAAATGTAATTCTACAATGTACCTAGAAGTCATTCCTGCAAAACAGCCCAGTAGAAATTAACAGTCAGGTGGATTTTGGTGGGTATACTTTTTTTGATGTTTTTTCCAAAAGGCAAAAATGGTCTTTAACGAGTTCAGTTTCACAGTTTCTTGCCAGAGATATGTGGAAAAATATCTATACTATATGCACACAAAATAAGAGCAAAGGTATGTATGCAAGGAATAGGATAGAGCAGATTAGGAATGAAGGATTCTATTCCACAGCCCTACCTCCAGACTCAGTCTTAAGTTGGATATATGTTTCTCTCATAAATTTCCCTTCATCCAATTTTAAGCTGTATCAAGGAGCTGCATGTTGGCATAAACCATTGCTAGGGTTTGAATTCATAACTATCAAAAGTTACTGAATGTTCATACCTCAGTGTATGTAGATTATGTTCTATTTATACTCATGGCCAGGTTATAACCTCCACTTTGACAGCCTCAAATTACAGTATGTTTGCCTGCACAAGTAATTTCTCTGTTTACACCAGTTTATCTGAGGTCAAACTGTATATGAGAGAGGAAGAATGAATGGATTATTGTAAGTTTATACTACACTTTCAAGATATTGAAGCAGAATGTGAAAACTCCCAAATTAAAACTGTTCCAAACAGAGCTGACTTATTTATGATACTTGGGACAAGAAAAGGCATCAAAAAATGGCTGCAAGACAAGATTTCACTGCATAAAATCTAGTATTTTCTCAGATCAGTATTTAGCATTTCATTTTTGCCTTATGATATTTTAACCCATATTTAAATTGCCATCTGAGAGAACTAAGTTTCCAGGAATATGTCAGCCATCCTTTAGTTATAAGAAACCCCATACTAAGTACTGTCCATTTAAACACAGTTTATACAGCATATAAAGTTTCAAGCGTATGGCATAACAGCAAGTAATTTTAGATCAAGTTAATTCGGCCATCAAATTTGCATAACTTTACTAAAAGCCCTTTGTTGCAAAAAACGAGTTTGCAAACTGTACAAAATTTTAAGTCAAAACCAGCCAGCTCTGTGTCTAACAAACAGTTGACAGAACAACTATTCTTAACATTGTAATTTCACATTCTGTATTTTTAGGAATTTTTAAAATTGGTCTACATGGAACATCAAATAAACTGGGAGAGAACATGCATTTTCCATTTCCCAACAGCAATCTTTAAATAACTGAATTACTCCTTTTCTTCAGCAAATAATCACTTCAATAAAATGCAGGATAGGATCATGGTGGATTAGTGGGTTGTCTGAATCCAGATTTTAGTGCTACATATGGTTTGCTCAGAAGGGACTGAAAGCAGAGCTGTTGCAGGAAGCAAAAACATCACCCAGTTCCCAAGAGAAAGATACCAGTTTTCCCATGGTCTGATGAATATATATTGAGACAAGAGAACACAGTTAAATAGACTTTTCTTTCCATAATTATTGCTTCCTGAACATTTAGAAATATAAACCTTAGAAAAATAGAAATAAACTGAGGGATCTGCACAGCACCCAGCTGAATTAGGAGTACTTCAGTATGTACTGTACTTGTTCATCTTTGTTGCTGTGTGGGAGCTAGTCTCGGGAGAGGATTAGCACTCACATTGAAACTAGTGCAGCCATTGGCTTTTCACTGTTACAATATAAGTATTATTTCCTTTAATGGTTAAAAATGATAGTGACCCCTAAACAAAAAGATAGTTCTAACATGTACTGCCAAAAGCTCATGGAAATGGAAGTCCCTACTTCTTCCCGATAAACGCTACATGACAGGTGGCAGCTATGCAGTAACATTCTCAATGCATCCCATTAGACACACTGCTGGTTCACATATCAAAAATGTCTTTTATTATAAAAAAGAAATGACCAAACCCTCACTTTTAAGATAATGCCCACTTTGTAACACTTTGTCCTGAAGTGACACTGCTGTGTATGTAATGCGGGACTTGCATTGTTCATAAACTCTAACGCATGTGCCTGATATATGTTAGAGCTGCTGTCTCTAATGTGCCTCATCAAGCTTGCCAATAGATAATCTCTTCAGCAAAGAAATAATGCAGCTACTCTGATGCAATTCTAGATGTTTCTACCTTTGAAAAGGACTGGAGAAAGACGTAAGACTTTTTTCAAGCTGTTAGCTCATTTTAAATCCTCCGAAGAAGGTGTCAGATATCAATCCCAAGAAATTTCACTAAACACAAATAGATGTTTCAAGCAATTCAGAAAACATTTGGTACTAAGTAAACAAATTATATATCATAAAAAGATTCAGGTAATTGTTCTAAGCTACACTACCAGTTTCAGAAGTATGACTTCACTGTTACTTTGAAAAATGAGGAGCTGATTTCTTAGTTGTGAGCAATGAGAACAATCACCAGCCTCCCACTGTACAACAGAGAACTACAATTCCACTAGAATTTCTTCAGACCTTAGCAAAATTAATAAATGTAGTAGACATTACTCTTACTGAACATTCAAGTTCTGATTGAAATTAGAAGATAACAACTAAAACCTAATGTTTTACAGTATGTACAGTAACTTCTAAAATTAGGTTGTTTTCTCCTAGATAATTATGCTAATTCCCGCTAAGCCAAATCTTAGATGTTATAACCAAGGTTCTCTTGACAGAAATCTTGCACATCTATTCTGCTTCCCTTTTACACCTCTTGACAACATTTTCAAGTTTAACAGTTACCCCACTATGCCTTCTGCATGGTGTTGTGGTGATCCAAAGTAGCTGGAATGTGGTTACCATGTTCTCACTACTCACTACCATGTTCTCACTACCTTTGGATTGATAAGGGCTCCCCTATGTGTTCAAATCTTTGATATTACATAAAAGAGCAGAAAATTTTCATTTCACATAAATAATTAGTTTAATGGTACCAACTTCTTCTTCCCCTCTCCATAAGAAGGAATTTTAATTAGGCATTCAATGGTTAAAATAAAGATATACTAGATCATTAGCTAATTACAGTAGCCAATTAGTCCAATTAGCTATCATTAGAATATGATACTCTACTTAAATGCAACATGTAAATTAAAAAATAATAAATATTGCAATGGATGATGAAAATAATAAATAATGATGAAGAAGGGCTGAAATTATGACCTGTGTATAGCTTTTTTAGCTGCCCTCTTAACTGTTTTCTTTACTGACCCTATATTGGATAATGTTAGACATTAGAATATTAGAATATTATATGATAGAATTAGATAATGTTAGATAATAGAATTAGATAATCAGAATATTAGAATATTAGATAAGCAGCTATCAAAACAAATGCTCCTTTTATAGGCTTTGAACTCTGTATTCTGTACCATCATTTGACTAATCATAGCCGCTTTATCTATGTCATTTTAACACAAGTGCCTTTGAAATAATATCAGACCTAACTCCAAGGAGTACTACATATGGAATGGATTACAACCTCTTTTTTGTTGTTATTGTTGTTGGGGTTTTTTTAGTGTAATTTCCTTCAGTCTGTGTAGACAGATCTCATTTAGAAGCACTTATTTTCTTCTATTTACTACACAAATTGCTTATTTATATTGTATTATTGAAAAAAATAATCTGTTCCAGTAAATATTATCCATCCTATAACTATGAATGGTACACTAGGCAATTTTAACTACATTAGTCATTAGAAATAGTTAGAGAAAAATAATGTGGCAATTCTTTTCTACTTTAAATGGAAAATGCTATTTTCTAGAATTAACAATCTGTGACAAAACAAAATTTTCTGTGAGAGGCAAAACATTTTCAAATTCATTTTGAAAACATTATATGCTTTAAAACAAAAAAAATTATCATAATATTTTATTTAGTAGGATTCACAACCAGATCTTAAGTATTCACAATTTACATCATAAATATACATGAAGTGTTGGTCAAATCTCCTATAAGAACAGTCTGGCATGATCTGGTGAAGGAGGGCATACTAAACTTAGTTCTTATTTCTCCACGATGACTGCAGTGAAATAATATGGCTCAGCCACTCAGGAGGTTAAGCCAACCTATTACTCTCACTCAGAACGCTGACCCAACACAGTCCACCTGCTTTGAAGAACTGGAATTCTTTAGAAGAATTCTAATCAAAGGTGTTATACACTGATACCAAGTCCACATCCCCATTTCTGAAAAACAGATTAAGCTTCCTTCTGAATCTTTAGTGATAGACAAAGGAGACTTTGGAAACACTACAGAACGTTTGAACTGAATAGTAAGAGTACAAGAGGGTTTCTTTCCTTCTTCTTTTCCTTTTTTTTTTTTTTTTTAATTTCCCCCGATTTCAGCTCAAAATGTACTAAAATAGTGTAACTGAAGTTGATTGTATCAGTATAAAAAAACCTTAGCAAATACTTGAAGATGTGAAGTTAACAAAGATGAAACTTCCTACTAACTCAATTCTTAGATTTTACATCTTCTCAATGTACCTTATTTATCACTTGAAAGATACTTAGTCTTACAGGAACTTAATCTTCAACAAAAATTCCTGTAAATTACTACTAATAACAACATACTTTTGAAATCTAACAACTAATGAATCTCCCCAAAACTTGCTCAAAATACACCATGGAATTGAATATTCAAATATGATGAGATAAACATTTCCAAAGATATTTCTAATCACATAAGATTTTAATTCCTTAATTTAAAAGGAAATTCGTGAATTATTTTTTGAGGAAAACAAGGATTTTGCATGTTATTAGTGATTTGTACATCTTGCATTAAATTAAGATTCTTCCTGTGTATTCTTTACTATACTGCAATGAAAGACTTGAGGCAAATTTTTCAATTAACAAAGACTCAATCAGTTTGTTAATTTTAAGTGTTTTGTTTTGTTTTGTTTTGTTTTCTTTTATGTGATATTTAATATACATATACCACTTTAAAACACCTTGTATAACTACAGTTTAGGGAAACAATGATAGGTAAATGGATGAAGGTTCAGGCACAAATCTTTTCCTCCCTCTTTATTCTTTGAATGCAAAGTTCAGATAAATTAATAATTTTAAAAAGTAAATCTGTCAAAACAATAGCAACATCCCTACACAATACTTTCCACATTGTCTTTCTTACACCCATGATAAGAAGAAAGACAAAGAGACAGAAAAGCAAAATGCCTTAATTTACTAGTTGATAAAAGGGTAATCCAGAACTGCAAAGCAATTCTTCTTTATTTCCATAGTAGCACATTGGACCCAGCACAAGCTGCAATTACCAAAAACCCACTTTCTAAACAAGAACAACTCCTCAATTCAAAATTGATTTCAGTGTCTTTGAAGGTGTGAAGAAACCACACACACAAATTAACCACAGTAACTCTCAATTCCAAGGAGAAGATTATATGAAAAAGAAGCAGCTTTCTGAAAGCAAACAAAAAGGAGCAGCTAAAAGGGTAAAAATGCCTTATCCATGAAAGGAAGACTATTTAAAGACACCATTATTTGAAGCTCACAATGAGTGTATAAAAATTTTCAAGTCTATATTAAAGGAAAGGGGGAAAAATGTTGCTTTTAAACTGCAGAATAAAAGAGACTATTAGAAGTAAAAAGCCTCTTGCAGGAAGCTGTAGTTATCGCTTAATTTAAAAAAAAGAAAAAAAAAAAGGGGAAATAATGCTAATGAGCTATACCTAAAACAATAAAACAGCATTATGAGACTTAATATGCTGTCTGCATACAAAAAAAAAGGAACACATACACTCCCCTAAAAGTCACTTTATGATACATCTCATAATGAACCCACCAAAAAAACTTTAGAGTCCATAGATCCCTGAGCCATAAACAGAGTGGTGATGCAACAAAAAAAGTACATTACTGGACCCTTCTGTCAAGCAGAATATTTCTTTGACAGGGAATCTAAAGGCACCTTCCCTTGATTCTATCCATTTCCATGTCTTCCTGCCAGTTCACTGTTATCACCAAAATGCACTAAGTACTTAGGACTATTTATTAAAAAATACCTAAAGATTATCACTTTATCATCTCATTTAGGATGCCTTAAATCTTCCATGTAGAAGGCTAGGACACCAGTGGAAACACTAGAAACCTTCCTTTGTTAATAATTTTCAACACCTACAAACAGTTTCAACATAGCTCTTGAAGAACTAATACGACACAAAATCATCTCAGGCTAGAGATCATATTCTGCATTTGTTGTGGCTTTAGCTTGCTCTTCAGCAATGTTGGGTTGACATAATTTAACCGACTGATACATCCCAATGCATCTGACCCTCCATCATCTGGCTTGCATATTTAAATATGGAAACATGTTAATAAACACAACATTAGTAGTTTTCAGGTTCCCTGACAGTATCTGCTTCATTGCCTCTTCAACATTTCCAATACGCCTCATTTATTTATTTATATTTTTGTGTATTAAAAATGTGAAAATTTCAAAAGAAAAATCAGAATATTTCTAAGACTGTTTTTTTTGTCTCGTTCTATTTCAGCTAAATTGTGGATATGCCTACACAAATGGACACATTTAGAACATATAAATGTAGCAGATGCTTACAAACATGCCCTACTTTTACAGTCATCTCTTCTGTATGCATTTTTATTAGCTAGTAAGAAGCAGAGATTCCATGCAGCTTTTGAGGTAAAAAAGACTGGGTTTTCTTTTTGCAAGCAAACATAGCCAGCTAATAAGCAAGTACATTTTCAAACAGAGTTGGTGTGTATATCATGATGGGCTCTACTGAGAAGTATTTGAAGAAAAATTTTTATATCCAGTTCTCGTGGATCTGTGATTACATGGTGATGAAATCTAATTTATTACATTATTCACCAAAGAGAAGTTCTGGTACTTTTGGCAGGTTTCTCAGCATGTAAACAAACAAATGACTGCTACATTGCCCAGTGTGGAATTTGCTGTTCTTTGTTTTTGCCATAAATGTCTACACTTTATAGCTGCTCTGGGCCAGTGATTCAAACAAAATAAGAAATAAAGTGGAAATCAGGGGAACAAGGGATGGAATACTTGTAACTAGATGAGTGAAATATTTGTGATTAATGAAGGCTTCTGGTAGTGCAGAGCTTACAGTAGTAATTATACAGCATCAAATATAGTTCCAAAAATAATACCAATGGACTATCCCTCTGTGGAAATATAGTTCAAAGGTTTACTTTTAATACTATGAAAACTTAGCTGGAACACATGGAAGATCTCTGAAGACATCACTGAGATTAGCACCTTGTCTTTAATTCCATAGATAGGAGAGACATAGCAAATCTAAGTTGCTTTACCAAAGTATACTTAAGTTATTGACTAAATCCAGAAACATGACACAAACACTCAGCAAAGCACAGCAAGTCAGCTTCTCCTAAAACTATACACTGTAACCTTTGGTTAGCATATATTACCATAATGACTTCAGGTTTTTATTTGAAAAAAGGTCATTAATTACAGTGGCAGTTCATCTCCTCCAGTAATACACTAAGTGATACAAACACCGGAGAGAAGATGCCACTAGTGGGCACTGTTCAGGAAGCCTGGTTTATTTACCATGTTGCAGCGATGATCATATTTTATAGAATAACATAAGAATGTCCCTAAGAGAGATCCAGAGCAAGTATGAGGCAGCAAAGTTCAGGTACAGAAGAGTTAAGGGACAGAAATGGTACTGGAGGCACATATAGTGTGAAGCTAGATAAAAGAACATGGGTGAAGAATCTACAGGAAACTCAATTTACTTAGCTCTGTCTGTTGCTTGAGGAACAGCATGTTACATATTACATGATGTTCTTTCATTTTCTGTGTGAACAGGCATTTTTCATGGAGTGAAACATGAACAAATCTGAGGGTGTACCTACAAAGTCCATCAGAACTTGAAAGGTCAGACCTGCTTAGCAATATGCACGTACTGTAACTGAAGGAGGTCTATTAACTTCCTGAGGGCTGGTTGTCAACATCAGACAAAGGAAATAATTAAAGAATATGAGTTTTCTGAAGGAAACTCTTAGCTGAATCCAGCTGGGATATACTCAAATCACTTAGCTCAGTACAGCTTTGTAAACCAGGAATGGGAACTGTGCATTTCTTCTAAACCACAAACAGTACAAAGTCTGCTTATGCAAAACATTTGATTCTATTAGCCTAAGATTAATATGCCATCTCTTCTATTAATTTTGACAAGTTCAATTTAATTGTTCTCAGTATTCTGTCATTAGCATTGTTCATTTTAAATAGGTACATCAACTGGAAGTGGCATTAGCACATTAGCTAAAGGTTAGTTGCTCAAGCAGCATGGTGTATTTAAAAGTATATCCTAATTTCATTAAAGAAAAGACACCTTTTCTTCTGAACAATGTAAAAGTACACCAGGACTCCTCTAGCATTTCAAATGGCAGGATTTTGATTCCTGAAATTGTATACTTGAAAATCCTCCTGTAAATCTTAACTGCATCTTCTTCATTACAGTCTTATTTCTCCCTCTCTTTGTCATTGGATTTCTGTGTATTTTTTGTGAACCACTTCCTTGTTTATGCCTTCACTTTATGCTTCACTGACACTTGTGACTTCTCCGCTTGTTGTAAAAGGTTGACAATGAACAGGATAAGATTTAATAAATAAAAATGACAAATTCTCCAGAACAACTGGAATTAATAGATCACATGATACAAATACATGATTTGAAGTCATTAAAAAACACAGTTCAGTGCAAAATGTTATAATTTTTTTAGATGTATTAAATTAGCATTTAAGTATAATTTCACAAGCCTGTTATTGTACAGAATTTAATAGCATTGAACTGTGAGAGAAGTACATCTGGGAGCTTGATGAAGATACATTTACTATAATTCAAACCCAGTTCATTTATTGTCATATCAACATCCCTTACTTTTTTTTTTTTTTTTTTTGGACAGTCAAGTCTGGCTGCCCTTAGTATATCCAGTATTAGTTCAGTAAAAACACATTTGTGCATTGGGTAATTTGAGGCTTGCACAGTGGCTAGTTATATGTATACAACATTTATGCTTCACTTAAATACCACAGAGTATTAGTGTTCAGAACTTGTCCTATCTCAGAGAAAATAATCCTTGTAGGAGTCTAATCACAAAACTTGTTCCATCTAGGTGTTCAGCAGAAAACATTTTGAAAATTTCAAACAATTTTCTTTTGATAGAACATCAAAGATGCTGGAGATTTTTTCAAATCCAAGGTATTTTTGAAAGGTTTTGAATTTGATGGTATTGGCTTTGTTCTAAAAAAAAAATATTTCCCAAATACTCAAGACTAATTTCTGTCTTGAAATTTAAATAAAAATGCTGTGGCTTTGCTGTAAAGATTACATCCTGTTTTACTTAATTTTCTTCTTTTATATTCACAAGATATTTAGGAACTAGTGCACAGTATACATAAGAGGAATAATTGTTATGACAAACAAGAGACATCTTTACAAAATATTTGTTGGTTGAGTTAATACCAAGGAGCAACTACTTTTAAATTTTCTTTAAAAAGACATCAGCCTTTTTAAAAGTTGGATACTAGAGTGAGACAGAAAACACTGAAGAATTTTCAAACGGTACAATTAGCCATAAAATTCCTCTTCCCTTGAAATGTAAAATTCGTGTTTCAACTTATTATGGCATTTACTGGTTTATTTCTCTGTTTATCAATCTAGCAAGGTTGAGACTCCTTCTGTGCAGTAGTCATATGTTCTCTAAAGCTTGTCCTTGTGCTGCTTACACTACAAACACCAGACAGGAAATCTGGGAGCAGATTGGCTTATTTATTGGCTTTTGTTAGATTGAGACCCAAGAATCTCAAAGAAAAAAACCTACTGCCAATCCTTGAGCTTATATAAATGCAACTACATTAAATGATGATAAAAGACATCCCTTCTAATTAAGCCATGTTATGTACCTTTCTTACAATCAGATGACATTGAGTTAACTGAGAATAGGTGACCTATAAAATCTAATTCAGACCTAGCTAAACTACACTTTGCTGCAGGCTCTCTTTTTTTTCTTTTTTTTTTCTTGTCATATGTCACAAACAATCTATTGATAAAAACAGAACTTGCCTTAAATAGCACAGCCATCGGGATGTGCAGAGAGTGACACTAAATATTTCACCCAATTGAGACACATAAATTGTTATCCAAACTTCTGTGGTCAAACTTTACTGCACTCTCATTACATGGACAAACACAACCACTGAAGTGCTCTTATAACATTGCATCTTACAGGTGGCTGAAACCCACTGGGCTACACTTCTTCCCAGCCTTGGATTGGTGTAGCACAGATGATCTCATCCACCATCTCCCAGATTCTGTCATTCCCCTCTGTAAACCAACTGTGCTGGATAAAATGGAGAAACTCAAAGATGTTAAATTCTGTACAGCTATCAGTACAGAATTTAGAGTACAATGCCACAGGGAATTCACATCTGGATTACAACAACTCTATGTCATCTAAGTGATGCAAATGATCGTATTAGAAAATCTGAAGTAATATAATGAGATGATTAAGGACTTAGTTAAATCTGATTAAGGGCATGGGAAAATCCTCATGCATAGGGAGAATGCAAAAACAGACTTGTTTACCTAAGACAGACCTGAATGGGGAGAAACGTCAATAAAGAATGAAAGTGACAACAGATCTGGAGGAACAGGATCAGGAACTCTTTCCATTACTCACGCAGAAGCGCAAGGATCACAAAGGTGGAACTCCAAAGTGCTACATACAAACCAAAATCATAGGAAGATAGAACCACACAGGAACTTAACAAGTACACATAGTCCTATGGCAGCTTTGCCTAGGTCTTTGTTTAATATAATTTTTTTTTTTAAGGAGGTTGTGTATAACTTTTTTCTTCAATTCTGTACCTTTCCCCACACCACAAAATTATATTAGTTAATACATTTATTGTGCATCTCCCTCACTTTTCTCTTTTGCAGTCTAGGAAATCATCACTCATTCTAAGTACTGTGTGGGACCTGCTTCTTTGGGATTTTCTTGCCTAAGTATAAATTTTGGCAATATTTACCCACTCTAGTTAGATATTATGATAAGGATGGTCATAAAAATCACACAGGAGAGACTCATTTGAAATGACACTTCACTCAGTGACAGAAATGCTTGTTACTGGATATGAATCCAATCACTACCTTTGCCTTCTCTTCAGCTGCTTCTTACTAGCAGCTAGAATCAGATTGGTCCAGAACTACTAGACAAGCATCTTCAGTGGATGATAACTACTTCTTTAAGAGCTTGACACAGTAAGACAGGTGAATTTCTGGTGACAGGTGAATGTCCATCTTCCCCATGGAAAGAATATACAAATAGAAATATGATAAACCCAAATAACTTAAAATTAAAGAAACACAAACAACCAAATCATCAGGAATAAAATATTTACAATCTAGAGTGGAAAGTGATTAGCTACTGAAATAACAAAATGCAATAAAATAAGCTACTCAATTTTCATAGCACTATTCTTAGCACTTAAAACATCTCTGTGAAAGAACTCAACACTAGGAAATGCCTAGCAATTGTCATCTACTCAGTACAGACATTCTTAGATGTTTATACTGTAGTTGGTTTCCATAAACCTCATTACTAGCTTGTAACTCCATAGTTCTGTTACATTCCACCAATTAAATGTAATGACACTAATACAAACTTACATCAGTTTTTTTATTTGTTACAATAAATTTTTATGTTTCTGCAAATCCAGTCTAATGATTGAGAATTTGCTGCCCTCTACTTCACTTGGACTTTGAAATTACCCAACTTCCTCATAAAGTCTCCTTTGTAAATGCTGCCATCTGGAATTGCCATCTCATGGCTATTCTACCATTAGTTCTGTGCTATATTTAAGGACAATTTAATGGCAAGTCTGTCATTGACTTCAGTGGTATTGGAATAAAGCTACTCACACGGCAAGTGAAAAGAGAATTAGTTCACATTTGGTGTCATGAAAAGCCCTATCTTGATGTGACAAATTGGCATAGCTTTATACATAAATGCCTTCTTTACTTGGATAATAACCTTTCAGAGGATATTAGAATTTTATTGCACTTTTTAAAACAACTTTCACTGAGATTCATTCCAGCTAAGACTTACTGTTTGATAATGCTTAATACTACCATAAAATAGGACTAACATTTTTAATTTTATTTATTCTCTTGGAATTCTGTGAGGTTTTTTCTTTAAAATTAGCTTCTGTCATGTAAATAAGAATAAGGAAGACTGAAAAAAATGTCTGTGCCTAACAATCCTTGTCTCAGCTGGATCTTCATTGCTAATGAATTTTTACATCACATTTATTGCAGTATTATTCAAGATAGTGGGTGCTGAATACTCTTCACTTACATAAGATAGGGATGGTTTAGACCCAAAATATTTACAACCTCATGCCTCTTATCTAAACTGCCAATAAAAACAAACAAACAAACAAACCATAACCAAACCACAGTGTTTCACCTCAAAAAAAAAAAAAAGAAGTAAACTGCAGAGGAGTGCACACAACCTCCTTTTAGACACCTAGCACACCTAGAAAAACATTCCATTCAGGAGAAGCCAAAATTTCCTTTAATGCCTTGATATTGTTTCAGAAATCTGGTCTGTTTGCTTATTATGTGTCCTGGAAGCACTAACCATAGACCAGTACATTATTGTGCTAAGTGTAGTGCAAATGACCAAGTCTCACATTTCAACAACTTGTATTAAAAAAAAATAAGAGAAAAAAGGTATTTCTAAAGAAATGGTGTGACTGTACTGGTCAGACTGGAAGAAAGTGGTGTCATCACATCAACAGCTTAACTGACATCAAATGATTCAGGGATGTCATTAAAGTCAAGGTGTTAAATTAATTCTGTTATTTGTGATGGGACTTTTGGACAGTGACTTCCTAGGGGGTCATCTCAGTTTTCCTTACTGAAGTTAAGTTCACAGAAGTCAGGAATTCGTACCCTTAGAAAAGGCATCATTAAAAGGCATCATTAAGTGTAAATGGTTTCTTACTATTCAGTTTTCTGAATAATCCAGCAATCATATCATCTGCAGTCAGAGATATGCAAACAGAAGAATGCACTTCTCACTATCTTCCTTCAAAAGCAGGAAACAATCTTGATCTACCAAAAAAACCACCCTAATTTTAAATTGAAAATTTATATCACAGAATCACAGAATTGTCACTGTTGGAAAAGGCCTGTAAGATCACCATGTCTAGTCATAAACCCCAAACCAACCAACCAAACAAAAAACCTCATCATCCAATTAGAACATGAAGTGCCATCCGTGAACTGAAGTGCCTCATCTGCACAGGTTTTGAATGTCTCCAGAGACGGTGACTCTACCACCACCCTGGGCAGACTGTTTCAGCTCCTGACTACTCTTTCAGTAAATAAATTCTTCCTAATATCTAATATAAACCTCCCCTGGAGCAACTTCAGGCCATTTCCTCTAGTCATGTCATTATTTACTTAAGAGAAGAGGCTGCACCCACCTCACTACAACCTCCTTTCAGGTACTTGTAGAAAAGAATGAAGTCTCCTCAGCCTCCTCTTCTCCAAACTAAACAATCCCAATTCCCTCAGTCTCTTGTCTGGTTTTGTTTTCTGGAGAATGACAATTAATTTAGATTTTGTAACTGCTTTCTCAAACTCTTGCATACAATTAATATCTAAAGAAAAAAAAATAAAACTATTAAAGATGCCCCTGAATAATTAAAATAAGACTTACAGCAATTTCAGTGATTAACAGGCCTTGAGGGAAAAGTATTTTTTAAATAGTTTGTTGAAACCCAAAAATTCTTACAGCAATATGACACTCAGATTCTTTTTACCAGTGAGTGACATATTCTGCAATATATATTCACCAGAGTTTCAAAGCTATAACTATAGAAAAGAATCCATGTGTTGGAATACATGTGCTTGAAAGCACATAAGAAAAGACAGTTTCTCCTAATGAAACTTCACATCCTTTGCTATCTTTAAATATAAAGACAGAGGAAAAAAGATGCCCTGTTTTTTCCTCAAGAGGTACATTAGACATCAAGGTAACAAAAACTGCTTCCTTTTTATAGTGTGTAAGATCACTTTAATAGGCAGAGACTTTGCAGCTGTAGAGGAACAGAAAAAAAAAAGTGGGCAGTGCTTGAAATACCTGCTTAGATTTCCACAGTTACTATTACAGATTTAACCAGATTTCATGGAATCTGCATTTGCATAACAGTCACTGGGATTGCTTATAAAATAATACTCTTCTAACTGCATTTTCTTTCTGTTTATATCCAACTACGCAGTATCAAAACTGGAAATTGCTTTGTTTCATTCCAACCAACTTTTGAATGTCAGGTTGCACAGGGCTTGCCAGGGTCCTCAATCTGATACACTCAATCAGCAGGGAGAGTTAAGAAGCACAAAGCACAGGCAACAGCCTAATTGGGAAATTATTCTTTTGTATCTACAAAAACCACACAGGAAGTGCTGTGATGACTGTGATTTGCCACCTTTGCCACTCCTGATCTTTGTGCTACACTGGGAGCCTAGAGCTTCAGAGCTTTACATTCCTTCTCTTATAAGAGCAAATTCTTAGTGTGTTATTGCACCATCAATCCTCCAGCTCACACTACTGCAGCAGATGGTATGCAGAAACCCAGGGTGTATTTGTGTGGTGAAAAATTAAATAAAATTATATGACACTAAAATGCTGACATCAATGGAAATGCTAATGAAAAGCTATTAGTTTTAATGGTGAAAAAAATTACCTTACCAGAATTCAATACACATCTGTAGAGAAAAAAATCTACAATTTTTAACATAGTGCCTATTTAATGACTTCTAAAGAAAAAAAATAAAGGAGCTGGAATCACTCAACATGCCTAGGAAGAATGCATAAAACACACATACATGTGGATAGCACTTTTTTTACCCTGATCCTCAGTGCCATATTTCCCAGAGGTACTATGATGGTGCACAGAAGAAGGAGATAATACTGCTATCTGCATCACGAGATCTGATCAGCAGACTCCTAAATCTTTGTCTTCCATAGCACATGTTCTCACTATTTTCTCCTAAGAAAGTTTTCTCCTTATGATCACTAATTAAGCCAAAATGGGCCAGTTCAATCTATTTTAAATCTCTTCTGCTGGGTTCTATTTACCTTAACGTTCAATGTATTGTTTTGAGTTCTGTCTCAGGACTAAAGCATTTCCTAAGGTTTGCAAGTTGTATCAGGGTTTTCATTTGGTATGAGGCCAACATATAAGAAGAAACAGTTCTTTTTACATATCTGGCTGTGTGTCTATAATGCAATAAGTTATGACAGCTGCATCTACCCAGTTCTAATACCTTCAGGGTAGTTCCTAGTCCATCTCTACTGCTGAAGTACAAGTGCCCTGACACCAGCTACTTTTGGTGACTTCTATATCAGTTTAGTATGGTAATGGCTGTGAAGATTCCACTTGGTCCACTGAAGCAACAAAATATGGGTTGTTTTGTAAACTATGTCAGTCAGACAAAAAATAAAAGACAAGAGCAGTGACTTTCCTCAGCTGACCCAACACATCACAGTCAGAGTCAATAACAGGACCAACACCTGAACACCTGAACACCTGAACTCTCTTGGTGTTTGAAGGATGAGAACCTCTCATAACTCCTGAGAGATAACAGCTGTGTAATGCCTCTCTAAAGTCTTGCATGTGATCTAAGGAAAGAAGAAATACACAGGCTGCTAACTCATTCCACACAAAAAACCCCACCAAAACCACAACACACTAGTAATACCAGTTAAACTCTGCTCAAAATTATCCAGGCAAATGGCAAAACTGGAGTATGGCCCTCTTCCTCCCATCAGTAAAAAATAAAAAGTAGGGTTCCTGACAAACTCAGACAGACTGCTGAATTTAAATGCATTTTCACGTTCATTTTCTGTCAATAGCAACTTGGAGTGACCTTGGATATTCCTCACAGAGCCACTAAACAGAAAGGAAATACACTAGAAACATAAAAAAAAAAAAAAAAAAAAAAAAAAAAAAAAAAAAAAAAGGAGACAAAATCATGAAGTTCCAGCTCTGACAGAAGAAAGAAAATATAAACTAAAAAAATACTTCAGATGTTTTCCAAGGAATGACAATTCAGATACTTGACATCCTAATAATCAGCTCTTTCCTCATCTACTTGGGTAGGTTTAACAGCAAAGTCAAGCTGTAAGTCCTTCACTCTGTTATCCTCTAAAAAGAGACTTTAATCACTCTTTATTCCACATTGGGTACACTACGTGCAGAGGCACAAGGAGACTAGTAAAATATCTCTTTGTCTTTTAATATATAGAGCAGTGCAAATAAAAATGGAGAAGCAAGAGGAAAACACAAAGAATGTGAACAATTGAGGAGAGAATCTCAGATTAGACAGAAAAATCCTCAAGGATTTATAAAAAATTAACCTATTCAGTGAGCCAATCTGTGGAGTCAACTGCATAAAATGAATTATCCCATCCCTCAGTCTCACACCCAGCAACAGGTTGTGCAACAACAGTAAAAGATTCCCTCACCTAATTCTTCATTTACTGTCCACTGATATCTTCCCTGACAATATAAAAGAAAGGAAAATGTAAGGGAAGGTTGCAAAAGAGAACCAGCTTTTTGCTCAGCAGTAATAGCAGAGGCAGAAGCAGATGCTACCTCAGGGATCAACCTGTAAGCCTTATCTTTACCTCCTCTTCTGTGGGTTATGTGTTAGCAACCCCTACAGCAGCCATAAAGTTAATTTCAAAGTAGTTTCAACTTCCCTTAGGGGGCAGTGAGAATATTTTGTTTTTTCTTTTGTGACTCTCAGTCATACACTGTCTCTCCACTGATTTGTATCACAGTGTGGAGGGCAAGTTCTATGTGACCACACAAGCAATCATACCCTTGAATAACAGAATGATTATTCTAAACATCAAATCCAGTTGTTTTCTTATGACATAAATTCTGTGTTGTGATTAACAAAATTTCACTTTCCACAGTCCTTTACTTGAATCATTCTGCAAAATTAGCATCATTTCACCTCCAAATCTGTTGAATTAAAATAATTAGATGGACCATAACAGCTGAACTTCAGGCAGACAACAACTGTAAGAATCAATGCATCTCTTTGATCACTGCGTCAAAAACCACACACCTTTACATCTTGACCAAGTGCTAACACTTAAAATAAAAGCCCTGATTCTTACTGGCTTGATTAACAACAACAACAAAATAAAATCTGTTCAAATAAGGATAACAATCCTAAAAAATGCAGATGCACTAAGAACAAATTAGTTCATATATAGCCACATCAATGAGAGATGCAATTTGCAGAAGTGTTGAGCACAACAGACCCTTTTGACTTAGCTATATCTATATAGTTCAGATGTCCTTCAGCAGAAAGTGAAATAACAAGGAACTTATATTAGGAATTTCCCTCCATAAATTTATTTATTTGTTGAACTTTCTTCTTGCACCATCAGTCACTCGGATGAGCTTCCTTACTTGTTTGGAACATCTCAAACTATAACAAGTTAAAACCTACATGAGTGGCGTGTAGTTCATGTCACTTTTAGCTCAACTTCATTGCTTAAACATTTTCTACTGCAGTACCAGACTTGCCATTTTCTCTGCACTACCTCTGGCCAACAGGGAATGTCATTAGTTAGAGCAGTCAGTTTTCCCCTTCCCTACAGAAATCAAATGTGTCATCTCTACAGTGCTCTCAGTCTCTGCAAGCCAACAGAGTAACAGTCTTCATATCCCTTTCAAACTGAGCAGGGTCTGCTCATAACACCAAATCTATGTTAGGGAGCTAGTTTATTGTTAATTACAATTTCTTATTTTTTGAGCTGAAGAAAATGAATGTGGATTTTAAGCAAAGAGACTATGAGCTTTCACAGAGAGGAAGCCTGATGTTAAATTGTTTGATTCCAATGTTTGAAGACACCAGACATTTCTAGCTGCCCATAATAGGAGATACTGAGGATTTAGCATTTATCAGATTACTTTTTAGGCTGAGCTTTTTGAAACCCTTGCTGTAAATATCTTCTGGGATTTGGGAGGATTTTTTTTCCTTTAAACAGAAGAAGTCAGACTGTTAACACTTAGGAAACTCATCCTACAAATTATTTGATATTTACAAAATCTATCATGTTTCTTTTTTTTTAAATAAACATCCCTCCAGATATGGCTGTTAACATAGCTGAGAACAACTGACATCCCTTTGGATGGAACTACATATATTACAGCTTTTCATATTCTATATTCACCTTTTCCTCTTGTAAGTTCTATTCAAATGATCTGTTCAGTTCTTTTGTTATTGCATTTTTAAAGGGCTTGCCTTGTCACTCATTAGAACCTTTCCAGTGCAGCTCTGCCCAAGGGTTCTAACCTACATAGCATTCCTACAGTGGCCCGGGCACAGAAATCCTGCACTCATCTCATGAAAGACAGATCAAACAGCTTGGGCCAAAGCTCTAGCTGGTGTAAAACTGCAGGATACCTCTAAAAGAAATCTCTAAAGTAGGACTCTTTTCCTAAAATATGCACTACTTGCAGCTGGGGACACAAACAGCAACGTGTTTGGAACTTTTCTATTCTCTCAACAAGGTGCTAAAAGCACAGCATGTGCACTATGCTAAATCACTGTAGTAGGGTGTCGAGGATCTGTGTATTCAATCACCGCATGAAATTATCATTAATTGTCATGGCTTGTTTATTGTTTGTTTTCCATACCACTATTATTCCCACAAGGCAGGCAAAGCTATTATTCCTATGAAGCAAGCAAAGCAGCATTACTTACCATAAGACACAGACCAGGCAGATGTATGGTCCCCAGGTGCAGGGGAGCTGGTCAACACGCATGCTTAGCGGACGTCTCCGTGGAGACAACACGATCTTGATGGCAGGATATGTGCAGCTCAGCTCATCCATTCCTGAGTCCAGCTTTTATAGAGCCCCCAAGTCCTGTCACATATGGCCAGTACGTGTCAGGAGGCAGTGGCTCAAGGTGGCAATCCCACCCAGCAGTGTTGGTCTCTGTTTTTTCTGCAGCTGTGCACCCCCCAGCATGGGGGTCGTGTGCCTCCCTACCCCACTAGGCCTTCCTCATCTTCAGATGCCTCATCCTTGGATATGAACTCTACCATGCTGTTCAAGGACAATGCAGTCTTGCCAGCTCTCCTCTGATAAGAAGAGCTAGTCCCTCGGATAGAGGAACAGCAACTCCCTTGGCAGCTCTTGCAGCTCTCCTCTGATAAGAAGAACAGAAACTTCTCTTGGCAGCTCTATACCCATCCCATGCGTTTCCACAGCAGGCCTGCATGAATCACCCTATTGGTGACCATCGATCAAAGTATTATCAAACCACCCTTAAAATCACTATCTTATTCCCCAAGGTTACCTATTGATTTTGAGGTTACACCTCAAATTATGAACTTGCACATAATCTAAACTATCTAGCTGACCTACATGATGTTCCATTAATTTCTGTTCCATAATTAAATACACCTCAGAAGCAAAGTTTTAGAATTTAACGCAGCACATGAACAACCAGGCCTTAAAATTTCATCTTGCCTGAGCCAAGATATCTTTTTATCTATGAATATTATAACATTTATGATACTTTTCACTTGTCACAACACATTTACTGCTTATTTTCTACAGCCTTTCCTAGGTACTGGCATATTCTTTCCATTCTAGTATCACAATTTAGTTTTCAGGGGTAGCTGACCAGTATTTTAAGTTTTGCTCAATATGAAGACGGAACAAGTAGCCAAAGTATAGATTTTTACAGACTTCTCATTGGTATCAGTTTTGCAGAGAACTTTAGGAAGGAAGCACAGGTCAGTATGCTTAGTTAGATCAGAAAGCAAGTAGAAACCCATTTCTGAAATCTGGCCCACTAAATGGCCCTAGGAAACACTCAGACTCTTACTATACAAGCTTCTTTAGGTTTTTAGTTTTTTAGATTTAAACTGACATGGTAATGTCAATGGTCATGTACCTCTGTATAGAGTTTTCAGACTATCATATTATATTTTCAGTACCAGGAACTCTTCACATTGTTACCAAAGATTAGAAACATTCACCTCACCAAAACTCACAGTGTTTAGTGGGTTGTTTTGGATGAGAAGATAGCATTAAGAAAGAGAGTGTATAATGTGAATACTTCAGTGAAAAGTATATTAAACATGTGAAAATTAGTTGGATTAGGACTATTGAAGAGAAGTAAACCATTTCTTGGATGTGCTATTTAAAAATACTTAAGTAATTATTTATGATGGGGCTTGATGGCAAGCGGATCAAGAAAACACAGCAAAAGGCATCACAATGTCCAATAACCAGAAACCTGGATGCAAAGCCAGCAGCCAGGTTTTGAGTCAAGACCCAATATCATCAGCAGGTGAGAACTGAAAAAACTCAAGCTCTAAGTGAATGAAAGACATTTCTTTGTAAATGTCAGATACATTAAGGCATTTTTTTTTACAGTTTTAGAGCTGTTAAATTCTTCACATACATAGTCAATGAGATTTTTCTCAAAATCCTCTAAACAATCATTATTTTTCTTCTCTTATCAGCTTTCCAAGTGATTTTCTAATTCTACTGGAAATGTAAGGTATCCTATTAATTTGGAATAAACCAAGGCTGTGTTAAACTGGGGTTGTAGATACACATCTCAGTAGACTGACTGCATTGACTCATGCAGTGATGCACTGTTTAAACACCTCACATTCAGCAAAGGATGAAAAAAACATATAAAAGGCAAACTCCTTTTGCAGAGGCAGCATCGTGCAGCAGAGTGGATTCTGAGCAAGTATTTCATGTGCACAGTTCTGTGCACTTTACTGTCATGCTCAATTTTCCATCACTGTACTTTGCCTTTCACACAGATGGATATTTTGGGAAATTTGCTTTGGACTTTGCAAGACCAGAACAGAACATGAGCATGAATCTAATTTGGTTTGTGTCGATGGTACCAAAATTTTGAGCAGAAGCTTCCTTTTTTCTTTCTAGATTCTGTTTTGTCAAGTCCATTCAGAATAAATAATTTATGTTGTCTATATATATATATCATGTGGTATGCATCTCTGAACTATTGTCTAACTCTAGATTTGTTCCAGTAAGCCTTTTCTGTGTTGGAAATTATTCCACTACAAGCTCATAGAAATTTCTACCAGCTCCAGACTTGATTCCACACACAACAGTCAGTTTAGTGCCAGGAATACTTAAGCCACTATTTATATCAAATCAGAAAAAATTAGAAATGTGCAGTTCCAGCACAAGAGATCTAGTTTTATTTTTACCCCCTTAATCAAATAAAGCTCGATTTCAGCCCATCTTAATCTTTAAGTTCACCTAAAATTCAAATTAGTCAGGGGTATCAAATACTTAAGCACTAAAATAACAAGTAACTTCTTATTAAAAAAGTTGTATTGTCTCCTCATGAAACAGTTAAAATATTAATGGTTATTCCCCAGAGATCCACATTTTATCCAGGAATTTACACAAAACTAAAACCTGTCTAAGAAGCACTTACTTTACAGAATTTATGACAATTACTGCAATTAAGCTTTAATTTTCAAATTTCATTGATGGAGAAATGCCAAGGGAGTGGCAAATTCCAATTTTTGTTTCTGCTTCTCTCTCCCAGGAGGTAGTTTCCTTTTCTGCTTAGCAGATTGGCCAGTTACATATTGACTTACTTTGTGATGGTTGTATTACGACTACAGAGAAATGTGGGGGAAAACAAGGATGGAAATAGAGAACACACACAGTGCATACAGGCTCTAATGCAGCAAGGTCAGGTTTGTTTTTTGTTTAATTATTCCTTATATTGAGGACATTTATTTATTGGATATTAACAAACTTCATCATGGGGGTTCTCTTAGTAGTACTCCCTTGGTTTGTGGAATCCTCTCAGGTTAAGAAGTTGGAACATACATTGTCATTGTGTCCCAGAAAGGAAAGGATTTGTTCCATTCTGCTAAACAATGATGAGATCAGTACAGTTTTTACTGAGGTAGAATCTGATGGGTACACTGCTTAACACAATCAAATCAATTGATTGTGCAATTCTAACACAGTCCAATACCTAATTAGCTCGTGTACTACACTAGCGTTATTATCAGGTCACAAAAAAAGGCCAAGACCCACATTCTAAGTATGAAAATTAAAAAAAAAAAAAAAAGCTGTAAATGAACTGTTCTCACATGCAACTAGAACTACAGTCAGCCTTCCACACCCCTAAAATGGACTATGGTAGATTCTCTTGCTTTCTGTAAGGCAACATTATAAAGTCACCTGTATGTATTCAGCAGTATTGTTTCCCCTATGGCATAAGTCACAGATGAATCATTCCAAAGCATCTCAGGTTCAGGGAAGTCAGTGGGTCTCATGATCAAAGAAAGAAAGTAGCCACAAGAAGTCATAAGATGACCCCTTGCAGACCCTTTTACAGCCACTTTGTTCTTCTCAATATTGGTGAAAATAACAGCTGGACCAAAATCAAGGGAGATATAAGCAGATGGATTTGACACTCCTCTTTATAGAGGCAGACATGAAAAGCTACTCTTCACTCTCTCTAAATGCCATTTTAATGTTGCTACAGTTCACTCCCATGAACTTTGGTAAGAAAATGCAATTTACTTAAATGCTTATTAATGGACAGGAAAATTCACATCTATTTATGAGAATAAAGGTAAGAAATAAAGCATATAAAATCTGAGGCTACCCAAAAGGGTGGCATTACTCTGATTTGGTCCACATTTCACATCTCTTGTGTTATTGTTTGACTTAGTGAAACAAATTTTATAAATCTTGCAGTTCAAAAGGAATTTGCATTTATAATACTACAAAGATAGATACACCTCTACAAGTTAATGCTTCAATAGATATCAATTATTTAAAATATTCTGACATTGGAATGCCACTTTCATATCTTTGCCAATTTCATTGATCATGTTCTTTTGACTTTAAAATTACTTCATTTTATTTTAGTGGTACCATTGCTTTAAGACAAGGAAACCAATCCATATTTTTTAAAAATCCTAAAGAATAATTTTTATTACCACAAAATGTCCTGTCTTAAAAATTACTTAAAATATTATCAAGCTTGCATTCAAATATATTGAAGTTTTCTCGAAAAGGCAGCTATGTTTGCAAGAAAAAGTAAGATGTCATCTTGAGAAGAAATGAAAAGTAGGATGAGAGTGATGTGGTATGGCATAGATACTGCAGCAGGTGGGAAAAAAAAGGTCCCAGTAGCTGGGCAGACCTAGGGGAGAAGCACCTTCTATACCCTTGACATTGTAACTAGCAATTCGTGGACAGGATTGAAGAGTGAAGGTGGAATTCCTCTTCCAAAAAATTAGTTCTGTCATTTGTTTTTTATCCTTTCCCCCATTACATTGTGTATTTTACCTGTGCACAAAGTGGTATCAGAGTACGTTCCCTAGAACCAACATGATGTGATGTGAACTTCAAGGACAGCTTCGTTGCAGCCCTCAGCTTTCTTGGATGCTTTAGTATGCAACCTCTCTGAATGTGGCCTTTTTACTGATCATTGGCAGACTAGCATGACTGTCTTAGTATTTCTGGCTGATCATTCATGTTAGAGAATCAAATTAATGGCAAATAAAACTATTTTATTGATTTTTTTTTTTTAAGAAGAGGTGAATAACAGTCAATAATTTGGAAAAACAAAAAGACAAAATCCATGTAGACACAAACAGCAAAACACTACAACAGTAAGAATTCAAAAAGGCAGAAATTATTCAACAGAGACTGCAGTCTGGGATATTTTGCAGTTTGACTCACTGTCTTTAAGCAACTCATTATGCCTGGAAATCCCAGCTGTCTCCAAAACATTAGACAGTTTGCTCCCAGCCTCCTTCAGCATACTCCTTGCTTGTGCCCATCATGGTATTTAAGTGACCTAAATGTGCCCTAGAATTGACAAGTTCCCTCCCCCACCTGAACTTAAAATACACCTTGTATATTCCTGTGACCTCCATTTCACTCTACTTCTGTAGAAGATATTCCTCAATTTCAAAGTTAATTTTCATCCAAATTTTTTAACATTGGTTTCTCATCTGTCATCAGTGCTTAAGGTTACTGTGTCCTCTTCCTTTATATTTACAGCATGAAACTTCTTAGGTTTAATTTCCGTTCCATGAAATATAAATGCAGCAGCAAATAAGAAGTAATCTAAGGTCAATAGGGAAGCAGGCAGTATAACAGTATTTTTTTAAGACTGTATGAAGCAAATGAAATGGAGTAGCACACATAAACAGCATGTTAAGCTTATTTCAGTGGCTCTTCTTAATTAACCCTTTAGAAAATAGACAAATGCATTACATAAATCACACACTCACCAGACAAAGATCTAAAAACAGGAACTATGTAGAGATCCTTACTTAGTGTTTGCAGATGCACTGGGAAAATTGTTGTCAAATTCTACCATCTTTTTAGCTGCATAAATGCTTCCAAAAACACACAGAAAATATTGTCTTGTGCTCAATACTGGTATCTGCTTCTAGATAGTGAATCATCCTCCAAAGTAGCACTAAGGTAGATGTATATTAAAAACTGACATTGTAAAACTGCAATCCTTTATACATGCAACATAAATGATGGTGAATATACTGCAGTGTAACAGACCAGAGAAGAACGAACTCTTACTTCTTCAGCAGAATGTGTTCTCAGCACATAAAAACCCTATTAATAAGCAGGGCTCAATTGTTCCCCTCACCTTCTGTTCTCTTTATTTGCACTTATTGTTCCTCCTACTTTTTAAAGTCTTCCTAGGCATCAGTAGAAAAAATGTTACACTTAAAGATCTGAAGTGGCCACAGCAATGCCAGCTGCAAGATCTAGGTCTAGATTCCAGGTTGTTCATCACTTTTTGAACCATTAACTCTAGCAAGCAAGCACAACAAATGTGAGTCACAGTAATGTGTTATCTAGTCCCTACTCTGATTTAATTTGCCCAGAAAGTTGCTTGAGGTGTTTGGGACTTCAATTAAGTCTAGGAGAATCTGGAAAAATAGTCTTTGGTCATGGAGGGATTTTTTTATTATTTTTAAGAAACCAAACCCTCTCTCAGTTAAAACTCATGGGTCTAATTAGAGATTAATTAAAGTTACTTGCTGCTGCTTATTTGAATTACAGCTCAGCAGGTATAAAAATTATCCCTTTTCTATCTCTCCCTTTTGTCTCCACTTCCAACAACTAGAACTTCCCCAATCAGCAAATTCATTCAATTCAAATTAGAATAATTTTCCATCTTTACCCTCAGCCTCACAACTTGTAGATTCCCACTGTAATTTGGTTTAAAGAGGCAAAATTAATTTTAAGAAAATAACAACCCTTGGCTGACATTGTTACTATGCTGTGGCTTACAATCCTGCTGTTGGATCTAACAGTTACTATACGGTAGGAATATCCAGCTACATGTACAGAGCTAAAAATAGGGAGTTGACTGCACCAAAACAAAAGGTAAATTAGCTTGTTTGGTCTACAAATCTGAGATAAAATCTCATATGAAAAATGCAGGTAACAATAATTCATGTAGAAGATATGAGCAAGACACAGAGGTCCATTTCCATTTAGGTATCCAAATAGCCAATGTATTTTTCAGAAATGCTTAGCCTGTAACAAATCTCTGCACAAGCCATGGTTAAGAAGCAGAGGGCTTGTCTGCAGGCATCTAATGTTTGCTTTACAAGACACCCGTGTGTCATGGAACAGTAGGTCAAACACATTTCTCACTAAAATTTAATAAAACACTCACTATTACACTTAACAGTGACGGAAACATATCTAAGTGAACAAATCCTCACCAACACTGCCTCTAATTTTAGTTATCTATTTCTGGTCTTAATACTTTCCTAAACAACAGCAGCAGGCACACTTTCAATACTTAAATGGTTCATTTTCATTAACTTGGCATGCCATTATATTCTTATTGTCTATTTACTGGGGTTTAGTAGGACCAGCAGAATGTTCTTTTGGTTTTGGCAGTTATTTTTGGGAGGGGTTGTTTTGCTTTAATCAGACTGTTCTCCAATTCTGTTGTCACAGCAACAGTGGACATAGCTAATTGACACATTTTTTTTCCTCCAAATCTTCAGTGTCATTCAGGTTGAAGATTGAATTTAATAAGCCAATTTATCAGTTTACCTGGATCCTAATTGAAAGTTTTCCTAATAATATGTCATTATCCTTTTCAATGCATTCTGAAATATTTCAGTAAATTATTTTTCCACAGACTAGAGTAGGTTTCCTTCATTTAAATATATTTTAGGTGTTTTTCTCCCCCACAATTTCAGATAAGTATTCAACCTTGTAAATTCAGATAATTTATTGACATTTTAAAAGATTTTTCAGCCTGGAAACATTTAGAGCTATTCTGTGTTTTACATTGACAGGGCTGGATTTCCAATATTATACAGTAAGGACAGGTGCCTTTGGGGTTATTTCAAGGAAGAAAAGCAATTCAATCTACCACTGACTTTAGAGATTCAACTTTTAAGGAGTGAATATATTCTAACTACGAATATATTCACCTCAAAACAAACCAAAAAAACCCCTTAGGTCAGTGCACTCTCTTGAAAAGAACAGAGCAGTTTCAAGCTGGCCAGCCCATTCTATTATACTAGTATATTCTAAATTAAAACATCTCTCTTAAAAAGTTTCCAGCACTAGGTGATAACAGCTCCACAGTATTCTCAAAGATAACCATGACACTGAGGTACAGCACTGCCATAATTGATACAGATGGATCATTCAAGGCCACTATCGAAGCATTCTTCATAACACCACAAGGTTTGAAAACAACATTCATTACAAGACTCATTTTAATTTCTTGCAACTTTTACAAAAATATTTTTTCCATAATGAAAACCAGAACAAAGTACATTGAATTCCTTTCCCTGTAAAAGAAACACATGTTGAATAAAATAACTTTTAACTTGGATGCATCACTGGTGTCACAGGGAACAATGTTATTCTTTCTGATCCCAACCTAAAAATCCTAGCCTGTAAGCTTAGAAGTTAGCCAGCTCAACTGCAACAAATAAATAAGGGACTCAGGAAACCTGAAGAATAAATTGAAAGAAAATAATTTCAAAGCTAAGTGAAAGGTAAGGGACAAGGTTTACACACAGCAGGCAGCAGGCCAGTGGCACTGATAAGAAGTTGGTTTACTTTACAGATGCAGATCTGATCACTTTACTATCCATACTGCAGTGGACATGCAGTGTAATATTTCAGACAAGCATTTCAAATATTTCATTGCTGTCAAAGAAAGAGACTGTTGTACAGTATATGCCATGTAGTCTTTGCTGGAAAAGCACTCCCTTGTACTACCACAACTACAGCCCAGGAGTCTGAGAGTCTGAGAGTCTGAGAGCTAGAATCACAAGTACTGAAGGAACTCACAGTGATGGACAGTCCCTCATAATGCAGGACTGTAGATGAATTAGAATTTTAAGAGGGACTTTCAGTCACAATCTATCTGCAAAATTGAAATAACTGTTCTCATAAATTCACCCAGTTCAGCAGGTTAGTGTCTGCTTGCTATGTGAACTATTTTTATTTTTCATTGAATTTGATTTATGCATACAGAAATAACATACGTATTCTATGTTCTGCCCCTTGGTGTAGACCAGAAAAGAGCAGGTGGCCAGAGAGAAGGGAGACAATATCAAAGAGAAAAAAATCTCCACATTTTTAGTTCTGTGGATTTAACTATATATCTCTAACATTGTCATGATATTGATATTCAGTATTAGGCTGTCAGAAATCCTCAACCATCATTCTGAAGCCCTTTAACAGTATCACAGATGAAGAAATCAAGGTTTTGCATTAACCATTATTTTACCATAATGACAACCAGCAAATGTAGTCATGAGGTAGGCTGCTACAATGCAGATGGATAACAAAACACCATTTTCTTCTCTAAGACCTTAACATGTAGACAAAAGGCAAGAATGGGAAAGAGATGGTAGAGCACAAGGAGAGAAAAGGACACATTATCAGTGAGGACCACACAGTACAACATAACTCAGCAGCAGCCTAATGTGTTGAAAGACAAAGGAGATATTTAAGGAACTAGTGAAGTGTTTGGACAAATGTTTACAATGAGCTCCTCCTGTCTTGTGCTCTCTCAAAAATCCACAAAATATAAAAGCCTGGGACATAGCTTTTGATGTCAAATAGAACATTACCAAACTCATTGTACCTAACAAGAGAGCATCTCAGGGTACCAAAGACAACTTACAGTCTTCCCATGCATAGGAAGTAAATATAAACCCTAAACTCCCACAAACTCTCTGCATTGACCTCACATACCTGAAAACAAAAGCCTGTCTTGTCCTTCCTTGACTCTTGAATCTCACTAATTACCTTGTGTAGAAAATAGATGTTTTCCTAACATAAATATTACTTGACTATATCATCCTTCTTGATTTTGTCAATACTATGAACATTGAATAATTCTCCCGAAAGTGGCTTCAGGGGCACATAAAGTCTGTTTTGTCAATAACCGACTAACAATAAAAAGGAACCTCTTAAGTCCTCTGTCACTACTACATAGTAATGCAGTTCACTATATAAACAATTTGTCAAAAAGTAGTTCCTATAGTCAATGACAAGACAGTGTGTTCATTTCTGCATACTATAAACCTCAATATTTTGGTTCCTCTTTAAACAAAACTGGTTGGTAATGCAATCAAATTAATGTATTAGTTACCCTCTAGCTTTTCCTGAATGGCTACACATGAAGTGTGTGCTTGTGTGTGTACATATGACATTATAAAAGGGACTACAGATTAGGGTTTAAAAACTACTAAAAACTTAAAAAGCTATTAAAAGCTTTGGTTAAATTTGTCCTACAAAAAAAAACAACTTCTGTATTTGATGTGCAGTGTACTACATGGAATTTTGTAACAATAAGGAAGAAGCAAACTGCATGGTCTCAAACACCAGTTTATCATTCAAAGTCTAAATCAGTTCATGACATTTTCTTGTGAATTTCTTTTTTGTGAAGTTTATGCAGTTCATGTTTTTTTTCTACCCATAATTTTTTTTCTCAAAACTGCAGCTTAATTGTTGTATAAATATTCAGTCACATAGAGCTACTACACTGTTTTTGTTTTGTTTTGTTTTACTAATACCATCAGTTCTTAAATTTATTTAAAAGGTCCTTTTGTAATTTCATGTGAAAATTATGTTATATAGATTTTTCCAAGTTCAGCAAGAGTATGAGTTAGCTAACCAGAGCCTGCACTGATAAAGTGCTATCCTGAACAAAAGCAATAATGGCCTTGAACAGAAGCAGCCAAAAATGCTATGAGTCTTCTCCCCTTTCAAGGAAAAATGATTATTCCAGGTACCTCTAAGGCATCAGACTTTGACAAGTAACAACAGGTCACTCTGAGAGTAAGATTCACAGTGGTGCTTTCTGCTAGCATTTTTCAAAAGGAAAAATTGCCTTTGAACACACAATACTCTTTTCAAGTCACAAAACACATTGTATTCTTGTAGTATTGGATGAGTTGATAAGAGAGATGCATGAAGGCATTCCGAGAGTAGTTACTGTTCAGTCAAAACAAATCACAGAGAGCTTTGTACAGAAATTCAGTCTTCTTTTAAACTGACCAGTTCAGATACTAAGAGCTCTCAGTCCTGCATATAAAAAAAATGTCTAATTTAACCGGCTTTTGGCCAGGTTTTTTCAGTCTGCGGTGACCTCAGTGCTGCTGTGGTGAAACTCAGAATGCCTGAGCTTGCTGTATCCCACTGGAATCACTGTTTTGACTTCAGGTGCTGTTCCTTGGTCTTTCTCTGCTGTTCTGTGTTAAACTGCTTGAGAACAGAGCTCTTGAAAAAACTTATATAGTCTACAAAGTAGTGTATGTATCTCTACTGATGCAGAGAATTAATTCAAAACAATATGACAGTGATGAGTCTTGATGTTGTTTCAGAAATGTGCATGTGCACACTTAAGAAAGGATTTCTATAATGTCATTTTTAAATGAGACTCAATTCCCCATGCTAGTGATTTTCTTATCTATTGTCCCTCTCAGACTCCACTATTAAGGCTCTTCAGGTATCTGTGCTTTTACCTTCTTAGTTACTCAATTAAATCAACACAAATAAGCTTATTTAATAAATTAGATTATAGTGTCTGTGCTGGCTAAATTTGTGACAGAGATAAACACAGATATTTAAGATGGGCAACGTTTTGTCTTAAAGGAAGCAACAGATTACCTATCCTTTGGATAGACAGGTGTCTCACTAACGAACACACCCTTCTATGTGTTTTTTTTTTAGGAAAATAAACACTTTGAGGATCAGTTGATTATACCGTCCACATTTAAATCTAGAAAATGAAAAAGAGAGATTAAAAAGGTCATTCAACAGATTATCTATATTAAAATGAAATTGAAAAAAACCCTTTACGTGCAGTCTGTTTGTGAACTTCCTAGTTGTCTTTTATAGAATCTGTGATCAGTCTTTGCAGAACAAACTGACAGAATTCATTAGGAATTGAAGCAGTGAGAAGATGATTACCAAATATGTATGTGTATCTGTTTGGTCAACAGATCAAGAAAGGTGATTCTGCCACTCTGCTCTGTTGAGGCCTCACCTGGAGTACTGTGTCCAGATCTGGAGCCTGGAGAAGAGAAGGCTCTTGGGAGACCATACAGCAGCCTTCCAGTACCTGAAGGGGACCTACAAGAAAGGTTGAGAGGAGCTGTTTACAAGGGAATGTAGCAATAGGACAGGGGGCAGTGGTTTTAAACTGGAGAAGGGTAGATTTAGATTGGACATTAGGAAGTTCTGTACTATGAGCGTGCTGGAACACTTGGAACAGGTTGCCCAGGGCGGTGGTGGAGGCTCCATCCTTAGAGACATTTACGGTCAGGCTTGATGAGGCTCTGAGCAACCTGATGTAGTTGAGGACATCCCTGCTTACAGCAGGTGGGTTGGACTAGATGGCCTTTGGAGGTCCCTTCCAACCCAGCACAATTCTATGATTCTATGATTTTTTTAAATATGCATCTCTGTTCAGGTCTTCCTCAACTAATGCATCCAGTTAGATTTTAAAAAATTTTAAAGGTAGGATTACATGTAATTAATGTTGATGTTGTATTTGACATTTTCTCAGTGGAAGGTGATACATTGCTGGGTTTCCTAACCTAGTATATGCTTTTTCCTGATTTTTCCTCCACTTGTGATGACTGCCACCTTGTCTCACACAACAGCCCCAGAATCACTTCTCAGAAGTTTATTGTGAAGTGGTGACAAGCTGAGCCCCAGAGAAAGAGAGAACAGGCAGAACACACTGGCTCTAACTGCAAGTTGCACCAACCACGAAAACTGCTTTCTAACATGTTCTCATGAATCCTCAACATGCCACTAATTTCTCAGTAAATGGAGCAAGCAATTTTCAGGAGCAAGTAAGATCTTCCCTTTATTCTAAAGATTACTGTCTGGTCTATGAAAAACAGTTGAAAATGAACACCTACCATTTGAAGGAAGCTGTGAGGCTTAAGCTCTGTATTTTCACAAAATACAGGATTCTTTTTTTTTTCAATGACTAAATTAATAACAGAAGACCACATGATCATCAGTAAGTTTCTTGGCCTTGATACAAAATATTTAAAGAAATGTAGCCTTTTCCTTCAAAACAGTCATGCTGCTGAAGATAAATGTTTCAAAAATGTTTTGAAACAAATCTACAGGTAAGCTCCAAGGAAATCAAGACAAACTTGGATCCACTTCATGTATTTTTATGAGAACTCTGAAGTAAATATAGAGTGATGCTGCTAATAGGAGTGACACCTTCTCTGGTCAAAACTGGAAACATAGGTGCATACTCAAACTTGATGAACTGTTTCTCTTCAACAGCACAAGAGTCAAAAGCAAGGCTGTGTTCAGTATTTATGATGGGATCCCACAGATATTTCACATATCCCCACAGAAGTGATATAGGGCCTACTGAAGAACAGCTTTAGAGTAAACAAATGATGACGCACTGATTTATTTATTCCTAAATTATTTTTTTTTATATTTACTCCTAAACAAATATCTTTTATTTGTTCCTAAACTAGGACCACAGCATTTGTGGTAAGCTTTCATCAATCCACCTTCTGAGGACAAAACTAAGGAACCCAAAGGTAAGCAATTGTTTTAAAAGCAATGTGGTTCTTAAAAACAAATCACAGTGGCTTGGGAAAATAACTGAAAATTCTTCCAATTTTGAATATTAATTTATCACTTTTAGTATCACTAACTTAGAAACACACTCCAAGACAATTTGATCAGTTAAGGAGTTCACTCTATATTGACTTAAATATCGAAGCTATATGAATGTACTTTCAGATTGAGGTTCTGCGTAAATATTACAAAAGTGATTTTTTGGGGGGAAAGGGAGAGGAGAAGGGAGTAGAAGAAGGTCTTGTTTGCTTGTTTGGTTTAGTACTCAGTATATTCCATAGAGTAAGCCTTTAAGACTTATCTTTTCTATCATTCACACTGGGGCAAATAAGAAGTAAGGAATTTCACAGAGATCAGTTAAGAGTGAAAAATCTCCAAGTCAGAAAAATTACCAAAATAGTTAAAAATGTGTTAAGAAAGACCTTGGGGTGATGAACTCACCCTCTGAGAAAAGTAATAGATAGACAAATTTTGCTATTTTACTTTCTGAAGAGTTTAATGAAATTACTTACTTCATAGTCTTAGAAGAGAGTGCTTCATTACCTTTGTTATCACACTGCTTTCAGTCACTGTAATTCATGCCTCTATTTTCCTGTGGCATGACTAAACACAATACGTAAGATTTAAATGAATCCATTAATATGTCAAATGCAAAAATTACATCTCTCAGGTTTTTTATAAAAAAAAACCCTTATCAAACAAAGTCTAGTGTATAAACACATCAGGAATATTTTTTTCAATTTATAATATTAGAAGCTAATTTGTTGCAAAAAATCACTATTGAAATTTATTCTGAAGTAGAGTATGTCCCACAAACAACATAAATGGAATACCAAGGCCCAAAATCAGTAAAGCTGTATTTAAATATAATTTCTTCCTTAATGCTTTCAGGGTGCTGAAATTATAGTAAATGAAATGTCAGTTACATATTTATGCAGCACATATTTCAGAAGTGACACAGCTTTTTATCTTCCCTAGAAAAACTTCAGCTACTCTGAGAAATGTAATTAAGGATTTCTTTAACAAACTCACTACACACAGTTTATTCTACATGTGGTTTCATAGCTGTATTTCTTGAGGAAAATATTAGTTGGAAAGTATGTAATAACTTGATATAAAGAATGGATTGCCATATGATGTCCTAAACATTATTATACTAATTTTCCACAGGTTAAGCTTTCACAGTCTATTTTCTATGTTTACATGCAATAATGCAGATCCACTCAATGTATATTTGACTCCTCTCATCCTGAATGACAATTCTTATTATCTTTACTCAGATACTTCCTAATCATAATTTATAAATCAAAATCCCCAAACAGCATGCATGCTCTGGCTCTGGACAAGCAGTACTTATAACCAATCCAGCAATTTGGTATACACATGCCCTTGAGTACCATAAACTAATGCTACTCCCAGTGCTCCAGGAAATACAAATTTGATAGCTATGAAGCAAGCTGATTCTAAAGATAGCATATTTTAGATAAGATATCAAAAGCTAGATGATGATGTTTGAACTTTCTACCATCCAATCCCACTCACTGCAAATCAAGTCAGGAAAGCTGTCTATTCCAGATCTAACATCATTGCTTAAAAAGCCGTACACCTAATAACATCATCTTTCTCAGACTTTCTCAAATAGAAAATAAAGTGCAGGCATCTTAACTGATTTTTATAATGTAAGAAATCATCAATAATCATATAATGGAGCATGAAAACAATGAGAATACTTCCATATACTTAACATGAATACTATTTCTAACATCAATAAAGCCTGTTAAAATCTCAGATTCAGCACAAAGTTATTGATTGCTGTCAATGCAACTGCAGAGTCTCTTGTTCAAGGCTATGTATTAATTTGCAGCAGTATGCTTTTCATTCTTGATACTGTATTATAATAGTTCTTAGGAAAATCATAAAAAAAACCCAAAACCAACCATTAAAAAAACCCAAAACAAACAGAAAGAAAGAAGAATACAGTTCTAATAGGAGGTTCAACCTTCATATACAGAGGTAGGTTGATTCCAAGTTACAGTATTGTGCTTCATAATCAAAGCTCTCATAAATTTAAAATAAGTGTGTATACAAAAGCTCTCAGAACAGTGAACTAACCAGAAGCGGTATGTACTTTACAATAAGGTATGGGCAAAGAACCTTGAATTTAAACATTTATACTTTTTTTTTAATAATTGAAATAAATTCATCTGGAAAAAAAAATTCAGTATTTTTAAAACAGTTGGTTTTGCCAAGTTAAAACATCTCATGTGTGGCCAGAATTTTTTGTTTCTTTTTTTGCTGTTTCAGAAGAAAATACCCAGACAAGCAGTTAATATTTTTTGATTCCAGTTGACCAGAGATCTAATTTGTGTCTTATTTTGTGATTCAGATTCTGAAAAGAAATTTAGTATTTTACACAGCTTTAGCCAACTTATGTTGCATTGTTAAGATGTGCCTAAAGACTGATTTGCATGACAAACCTTGGAAAACCAACTTTTAAGCAATGAAGGAGATAAAAAAATCTGCCTTTGAGATTTATTGTAAGGCCTTTGCACAGTACTGGTCAATCACAGAGGTCAACCTCTCTCATATGAGATATCTAATATTAGCTATTTAAATCTATTTTAGAAACCAAAATCTTCAGCCTTATTTTTAACAAGATGAACATTTCTTGCCTAACTACAGCAACTCAAGTTCAAAAAATTTGCTTTACACTCTCCTTTCTCTCAAAGTCAGGAAAATTAGAAATAAACATAAATGTAAAATGGGAAATAGAAGACTTCTGAGCTTCCTGGATGCACTGTGAGAATAAAGTGTCAAGTCTGATGAATCCTATTATGATGTGCATTGTGAAAAGCTTATCAATAATATATCAGGAAAAGATTAGAGGCAATGTCACTGTAATAAAAAAAAAAAAAATTCTAACTACATTTTCAAAAACAACTTTCTTTCTCCATGTGCAATATCTTCTCATACACAGCGAAGCACCATCTCTCATGCATGCATCATTCTTCCCAAGTAGCAGAAATGCAAACAAAGCATTGCTGTCTTCATAATATTTCTTGCATTAGTTAACTAAAACTCTAAGTGAAACATCACTTCTGTGTGGTAGAGCTGTGGAGCTATGAGCTAAAACAAGCCCATTGGCTTCACTAATCAAAATGAGACTAAAACTACACTTCCTCAGCATCACCATTAAAATCTGTCTATCTGTCCATGCCATTCATTAACTTTTATTCTAAATTATATCCTTTTGATATCTAATATCTTATCTAAGAATCATCAATCAATCCATGTAAACAAATTCAGTTTCCGAATCATCACCATCCACCACTTGAGCTTGGCCTGGGAAATATTCATCAATACTTGCTGTCTCTGATATGAATCAGTTTTGATTTCCGGTAGCTGAGATATAAATAGTCTAGCAAAAGAGAGCAATTAAGAATAGAAGTTATCGGGATACTAAAGATGACATGTGAGTATCAAGGACTATTGATCATTAAATGAAATGAGGAATTGGCAGGTAGGATAAAATAACAGATTTACAGCTACGCTAAAGGTTAATAAATTTCCTTCTCTCCTTCCCACCCTTGTTCTAAGCTCCTGAAAATGATGTGAAATAATTGTTTTGACAGACTTGTTTTTCCCCTAGACCAGATGTGTTGATCTCCCTTAGGTTCTTTACACAGACTGACAGCAGATTCTAATCTTTCTGTGCCCACTGTAGCAGCTGTACAAACACTTCATTAACATAAGAATGGTGGTAATATGCTATTCAAATGGGGGTGGGGGGTTGTTCTTCTGTATCCTTCTTTATAATTCATTGAATTTTATGCTATGAGTAAGTGCTAAATTGGGAATGAATAAATGTATTTCAAACCCACAGTTGGCATCCAATGTATGCTTATTCTCTTAGAGATGAAGCAAATTTTTTAGCTTGAGAATTTTTGCATCTATCCAGAGCCAAAGCAAGAGAGTTGTATAACATATAATTGAGAAAGATTTCAGAAGAAAAAGGACTTTTTTTCTAAAAAAAAATTAAAAAAAAAAAAAGGAAAAAAATAAAAGTCCGTATTCTTAGACTGTTTTTTATTCCAGTTTTCATTTGCATAGAACTCAGGCTATGACATGTAGCATCTGTTAACTCTGCTACATTTATGTCAACATAGTGATTTTTTTTAAAAATTATTTATTTATTTATTTTCAGAAGGATGATGAGTTACTTTTTTCTGAGGTGATGCAGTTCTTGGAGAACTTAAAATTCCTTTAGTTTCTCTTGATACTTCCCTTCACTACAGATGTCATTACTGAGAATTTACTGAGTCACTCTCAGTAAATGGTGAGTGTAGGATTATTTTTTTATGAAGAGAAGAACCGAGACAGTTGATCTTTTGAGTATTTAAGAATTTATTTGATGTTAAATTAGGAATAAAAGTGTACTTTGCCAAGCATAGAAATCATCACAAGATAAGGTGTAATCTGTCTGCTGCTCACTTGGGATACAGATACTGTCCCTAGACTTCTAAAGCACTAAGACAAAACTGAACAGGAAAACTGGTATCTCATCAGTTTCCTCAGTTTATTCCTTTTCATATACAAACATGCACACATAAAGCATTTGCTGTATGCATATATGTACATATATATCTTTATGTATATATT